>FTLJ01000741.1:0-102783 GCA_900155495.1 Porogramme epimiltina
CCCCTCTTCCTCGACATCGTCCCCGCCGACGTCCCCCACCCCATCACCTTCCCCGCCTCCCCCCGCGTCGACTCCTCCGTCGACACCCTCACTCGCAGCGTCTCCGCCGGCGGCCTCGGCAAGCACCCCAGCGACTCCGAGGACTCGTCCGAGTCGTCTGCGCACTCGCGCGACTCTAGCCTCGACTCGAGCGGCTCGTACTCTTTCCACGACGCCCGCGCAGAATCCCAGCCGGCTGCGTCGCCGCCGCACCCAGGTTCGTCGTCACCGTCTGCTGCTGCGGAAGAGGACCGCTGCAGCGACCTCCACGCCCGCCTCCCTCCAGTCGAATCCCTCACCGCTCCCCTTGAGGCCCTCGTCCTTCCGTTGGACGAACCGCTTCCTTCTCCGTCATCAGAAAGGACAAGGAATCTCTCATTAGCATCCCTCGAGTCGCTCACCGCCCCCCTCGAGGTCCTTGTCCTCCCATCGGACGAGCCACTTCCTCCACCATCAGAGAGAACAAGGGCGTTCTCGTTAGCGTCCGTAGAATCGCTTACCGCGCCCATCGAGTCGCTTGTTCTCCCCGATCACACAATCACTCCCCCACAACTGAAGCTAGAGCCTTGCGAGGTCCCTCTACCTTCAGACTTCGAGCCCTGGGAGATCCCCCTCCCCGACGACGACGAATTCGACTCGATCCCCACCCCAGACTCCCCCCACATCATCCCCATGGACCCACTCGGCGTGTCTGTGCCTCAGGCCGAGGCAGCACCGCCAGCAGTGGACGTCGAGGTCGTGGCCGAGGGAGGCGCGCCGGCGTCCGACGACGCGCCTCTGACGTCCACGCTCGACTCGCAGCTCTCCGCCTCGATGGAGGTCCCGCGCGAGCTGCCGCTCGTTTCCCCACCTGCCCCCGTCGGGGAGCCGGAGGTCCCCGACCCGTTCCTCAAGGACGCCGACATTGAGGCGTCCGATGACACGAGCGAGGACGCGAGCAGCGGCAGCTCGGGCGCGCTCGAGCCTGCCGCGGCGGAGGAGATCGCGCTTGCGCCCTCCTCCCCTGCACCCCCTGCACCCGACGTAAATAAGGCGGTGCCACCAACGCCAACCACGGCGGCGGCGCTGCCGAGCGACGACGAAGAAGACGAAGAAGATGTACCTGAACTGTACCTACCCGGACTCACGCTGCCCACGATGTTCCTGCCCATCCCGAATGTGCGCTATCCCCTCTTTTCCTCGCTGACGTGGTGGCTGTCTAAGAGCATGATAAATTATGCCACGCGCCGTCCCCTGTACCGATAGACAGACCCTTTGAGTACGCTCCTCACGAAATACATACCGCCTGAGCGCCGCCCGCCGCGAGACCTCACGGGCGACTACGCCCGTGCGGGAGGAGAGATGCACCCGCTCGTCGTGAGTTGTTTGAGAAGCACGCGATGAGAATTGAACGCGGAGAGTTGACGCGTGCTTGTTTGTGAACGCCTACAGATGACGAACAGCTGGAGGGCGATCGCAAGGCAGGCCCGCGACCGCATCGTCGAAGCCGACCCCGAAGACGTCTCGTTCATCCTCTCCGTGAGTCTCAGGCCCACCCACCCCAGCGTGCACGCGCGAGAGAGGAACCCACGCTAAGCACCGCGGCCCCCCCGCCCGCCCACACACACAGCTCTGGTACCTCCGCCTCTCCGCGCTCGCACGCATGCGCCTCTTCAACCAGACCGCGGCCGAGTGCGCGAACCTCTTCGCCGTGCTCGGCGCGGTCGAGCCGCCCGCCGCGCGCGCGTACCTCCGCGCGCGCGTGCTCCCCTTCGAGCTCGACGTCCTCCAAGCGCGCCTCAAGTACTGGGCCGGCGACCACATGGGCCACCTCGACGCGCTCGCCGCGCTCCTCCGCCGCTGCCGCGCCAGCGCGCGCGCGGCGCGCGGCGGCGACCCCGCGGCGGCCGCGATGTGGACCGAGCGCGGCGCGCGGGTGGGGCTCATCATCGCGTCGCAGCTCATCGAGATGAAGGTGCGCGTTCCCCCTCCTACCCTCCCTTCTCCTCTCCGTTTTCCAGTGCTCACGGCCGCCTCCGCCACACAGGACTTCGCCGCGGCCGCGAAGACACTCGAGCCTCTCTGCGTGCAGCCCGCCGGCGCATCCTCGCCCGCCCTCCGTTCCGCCGTCGCGCGTGTGTACCTCCAGGGCGGGCACGTCGCCGCCGCCGCGCGTCACTTCGCTGCCGCCGCGGTGGACCCGACCGCGGACCCGCAGCAGGTCGCGATGGACACTGCGCTGCTCGCCGCCGCCGAGGGCGACTGGGCGCGCGCGGAGGGCGCGCTGCGCGGGCTGCTCGCGGCCGAGAGCGGCGAGGACGACGAGAACTACGTCGCGGTGAACAACTTGGCGGTGGTGCTCCTCAACCAGGGGCGGCTCCAGGAGGTGTGTCAGTCCGTACTTGGGGGCGGATAGCGGGGCTGAGCGTTGTTTATTTCGGTTTCGCAGGCCATCGAGCTGCTGGAGACGGCGCTGCGCACGTCGCCGGCCACCATCGTGACCGCGGAGCCGTTCCTGTTCAACATCTGTGAGTCGACTGTGGCGTGACAGATCTCTGCTCTTCGCGCGCTGACGGTCCTGGCAGCGACGCTGTACGAGCTCCGGTCGACCGCGGGCGGGGACAAGAAGCGCGAGCTCCTCATCGAGGTGTCCAAGTGGGCGGGCGACGGCCTGCGCACGACGTGCCTCAAGATGCCGACGAACTAGGCGCTTCGCACCTCACACGCGATCAATGCAATGCAAGGGGGGTGCGCGAGCGAACGCGGGGATGGACATACGGCGAGGGATTATGCGGTAGAACACCGAAGTACGATAACGTCGATTACAATCCTGCAGATCCATATCGTCCAGAGCTCCCCGCCATTCGAGTTACAACGCCCCAACCCCGTGCCCACACGCACACAAACGACCCCCATTCGCAGCCCACGAGTCTCGCCTTCATATAGCCTACAAACGGCTCATAACATACGTCCGGAGATCTTGCCAGCCTGGATATCGTGTATTGTATTAGTATATATCAGCGTTAGACAGCCCGAATCGACTCACCTCCACCCACACGGCACATGACCTTCTTCGTCGTGCCCCGCCCGCCCGAGCGGCTCATCGTCGTGAGCTTGCAGTTGACGACCTTGCGCCCGAGCTGGTTCGAGAACGCGTACTGCGCGCGCACCTCCTCGCCCTCGCGCGGCGCGCCGCGCAGGGGCGGGTCGACGCGCTCGACGATCAAGTTGTGCGGCAGCGCGTTCACGACCGCCGCGACGCCGACGTCGAGCGGGTCGCGCGCGTTCCCCGGCGCGTACCAGTGCACGGGCTCGCCGACGAACTCGTCCGCGGGCGTCTCTGCGCCCGCGCGCGAGCCGGGGCGCGACGCGGAGCCGGGGGTGCCGGGCCCTGGGGTGCGTGGGCCCGTGCCGTCGCGGAAGCTGGATGGGGGCAGGCGGGGGCGTGGCGTCGAGCGGAGCATGTCGGGCGTCATGGCGCGGTTGGCGGACGCGCGGAAGGACATGGCACTATCCGGCCGATAGGACATCGCGGTGCCCGGCCGCGAGGCGGAGGAGACGTGCACGCTCGGGATGGGGATCATAGAACGGCTTGGGGGCCGTGCAGGGAAGGAAGACTGGGTGGGGGACATGGCGCGTTGCATGAGCGATGTCGGACTGGACTCGCCCGAAAGCGATCGGAGGTGTGTGGCAGGGCCAGGAATATGACTGGGTGTCTTGGGCCGAGTCCGAGGAGGGGAGACATGTGAAGGCCCGGGTGTGGTAGGAAGACCGGGGGTGTTTGCACGGGATGGTGCTCGGTACAAGGAAAACGGTGTGGAAGATTGTGCGGTAGAAGCAGAAGATGTGACAGGTGACCACGGTCGAGAAGAAGCCATAGAACTCCGGGATAGACTCCGTTTGTACATAGATGGAATAGGGGGTATCTCTTCTGTCGACGTTCGTGGACGACCGGAGACGGAAGGTCTCCGTGGGGACTGCTGCTTGACGGTCGCCGCACGTTCCTCAACCTCCACTTTCGTTGAACTATTCCACGCTGGACGGGACTTAAGCGTGGCGTTCGCGTCGGCTTTGCGTGACGGCGACGAATCTGGGGTGAGGCTGTGACTATACTTGTGAGTCGGTCGGTCGGGGGTGGTCGGCGTGGGGGGTTGGCCGCCGTTGAGAAAGTGAAACATAGAAGCCCTGTGGCGCAGGGTACGCGCAGGTTCGGAGGAAGGCATTCGCGATGGCGCGGGGCTCTTGGAGGGGACCGGTGTGACCTTGCCTGGTGAGGGCGATTTCGCACCGGAGGCAACCTTGAGTTTACGCGCAATCTTGCGAAATGGGGATATCGAGCGTGATATCGTGTTAGAGGAAGGTGAACGGCCCTTCTTTTCGCCGCTTGGGGGAGTTGCGAGGTAGCCATTCTTTGACACCGACGTGGTAGCGGACAGGCTAGATTCCCCGGAACTGAGGGCGGAATCATTGCCTTGCAAGAAAAATCGTCGCATATTGTCCATATCAGTGTCCGTCCTGGTTATTCGCTCCTTCAAATTACGCCAGCGCTGTGTGCACTCCGCGTGCCGTCGTAGACACTCGCCGTTCTTGGTTACACGGTCCTGAACTCCTTTATCAATGATGGAGAGGACCTTGGTAGTGGCAGGCATGTAGTGTCTACAAAGTGGTCAGCGGTGCGTCAAACTCAGCGGTCTGTGCAACTTACTTCTTCTTCGCTTCGAATGATTCCAAGAGCGCCGTAAATGTCTCGTACGTGAGAGGCGACTTATCAGAACGTCCAGAGGACGACACATTGGATGAAGTGATTGACTCGTCAAGTCCGCGTTTCTGCACTTGCCACATAAACTCCTTCAGGAGGAAATGTTTCAGAAGGTCCCACAAATATCCGATTCAAAACGTCTTACCTGACATCGATTGACGGCCTTCTCCAGGCTGGACATCATGCCGTCCGCTTGGTCCGTCACAGTCCGAAAAACAGTCAACCACTTGTCTTCCTTGAGCTCTTCTCTCAATACTTGGATCTCCTTCTGGAGCGCGTCCCAGTCGGACGCGAGCGCAGCGTGCTTGCGTAGGATCGCCTCTTCTTCCTCGGTGTTAGAGCTCATCAGTGTTGGTGTTTTCTCTGAACGACTGAGAAGGGGTTGCAGGACATCGTCGATGGATTTGATCCCCTTCGAGACGACCTCGACGCGCTCATCGAGCGTTACGAGCGACTGGTCGATCACGCTTGTGGTGGAAGTCGCGTCCTTGGACGACTGGGACTTATGCCGTAACTCTTGAATTTCTGGAAGGGAAAAACGAGGTCGGCCGTGGTTGGAATGACGGGCTTCGCAGATAGACGGGACGCTTGGGGTTGACTTACCGAAGATGCGCGTCTGAATGTCCGAAATCGAGTAGGCAAGCTCTGTCATCTCTCCTGGAGTCATAGCTAGCCGCAGATCTCTGCAGAAAAGAGGGGACGGCGTTCGGCGATGATGAGGGAGGGCATGAAAGAGGTATGGTGGGACCACTTACTCGTGGCTTCGTTCCTTTCCCTTGGATATATATGACGCGCGGTTGAACTTGACGGTAACATCCTCTGTGGCGGGGCAATCGCTTTAATGCACGAAAACGGCCACCTTCGGACAAACGCGTACCATCATCCGCCCTACTCAGTCGACCGCTGGACGAGCCTGATGACGACGCGGCTGAGACAGATGGAGACGGCGAGGGCGGGACGGAGAGGGACGGTGATGGTGGTACATGGAAACTGTTCCTAGACGAAGAAGAGAGTATGCTGGAAGACCGAGAAGACGTGAGAGTGAGAGAGACCATAACAGGGAGTAACCCAGGAGCGCGATAGCAAAGGCGATATGCAGAAGAGTCGGAGCCTGGTCGAAGGGTACGGTCGGGGAGGGGAGGTCGGGGACGGGAAGGATTGAGAGGGAGAAACCCCTTGACGAGAAGGTGCTTCAGAGGATCCGCCGAGTCAAACTTTTGTCGCTGGAGGGGGGAGGGGGTATACGCAACAAGTTGGCGGGAGAGACGCGACGGATCCTCTGCTCGTCGCGGCCAGCAGCGCTTCAGAGGACAAAAAGGCTTGGACGGCGGTGGGCGTTGGTGAGAGATGGATGAGCAACTTCGCCCGACAGCGGACGCCTAGCAGCCGCCTGCGCCGCGATCTCTTACACGCTCCTTACCCGGCTAATCCCCGTTTATTTACTGACATTAATGGATCTAATCAGTCAACACTATAACCTGGTAACAATCATTAATGGTCACACGCTATTCGTGCAACAGCATCCGAACTAAAAGCAAGGTTCTCGTCGCCACAAGGCAACCGACCCTCTTGTCTTTCGGGAGAAGCAAAGTTTTTTGAACTACGTAAGAGTACAACAAAAGGGTCGAAAGCACTGTCCTAGTCCACCTCCATGGCACCCTGCCCCTCCGCTCCCGCCTCCCACTGCATCTGCGGGTGCAGCCGTGCCATCTTAACCTCGTCCCACCGGGCCCTGAAAGCTTTCCGCGCATCGCTGTCCGCCTCCGTGAGCATAATCGTTCGCGAGCCCCTCCAGTACTGCGGCTCCATAGACTGGAACACGCCCGGGACAAGTCCGTCCATCGCGAAAATGTGCTTGAACTTGTCGACATCATTGGTCGCGGACATGTATTGGAGTGTTTCCGCCACTAACGGCGCCATGAGGGGGTGGAAGAGGAGCTCGGGATAGTATCGTCCACTGATGAGCGACAGCGAGATGACCACCTCATGTCCGGGTTGCAGAATCGGCCTGAACTTGAAGCCCGAGGGCGGGGGCGGCAGCGGGTATGAAGACGAGAGGACGGGGTGTGAGAGCTGGTCGTTCAACTTGCGCGGCTTAGCAGAAGCTGAGGTGCCCTCCGCGGAGGGTGCGCTCGGGTCCGGGTTGGGAGGCGACGGTTGCGGCAGCGACGGTTGGCCGGTAAACGAAAGGCCGTGAAGCCCTTGCGAAATGGATGTTGTACCATCTACACACAAACATGTTAGAGGTGGCCGGAAATGAAAGAACATCACACGCACCGACGTCCATTGAAGGCGATTCACGGGCTTTCCCCTTCCCCTTATCCACGCTGGCAGCTCCGTCCACCTTCGGGGCTTCGGGATCTTCCCAGTCGGCGTCGACGAGCTCGTACACCATCCCGCTCGCACGACACTCCTTCGTGACGCTCGACCCGTCCTCTGCGGGTGTGTCCACCACGAAGAGCCCCTCGATCCTGAAGAACAGCCCGCGCTCCTGCGCCCCGAGCCGCTGCGGATCCACGCCCTCCGCACCCGGTGTAGTCGCCTGCGCGTGCGCAACTGTCGCCGGGGACGGCCCCGCGGGGGGCAAGATCACGTCCGTGCCCTTCGGCGCGAACTGACAACGCGCGATCTTGAGCCGGACCAGTTCGTCCACCCAAATTTTCTCCGAGCCCCACCAGAGGCCTTGGAAGCGCTTTTGAGTGACAGTCTGAGGAGCGGTGATCGAGTGCGAGAACGTCCCGAGCATACTGATACTCTGAGGCTCGTCGGCGGGGCCCTCCCGACCGCTGATAGTCGGGGCGGGTCCGGCATTATTGTTCATAGACTGTTGAATGATGGAGTGGAGGGTCTGAACTTGCGGTTCGGGAGGGTTTTGCGGCGGCGGGGGCGGCGGTGGGGGCATCGAGGGAGCGGTAGAAGCGGAAGCAGGGGGTGTTGCGCTTGTCGGGAGAACGAACTTGCATTCCCACTCGTCGGTTGGAAGCCAGAAATGGGTGAGGAACGAAGCTATCTGGATGGCGAGAGTGTACGGTGCGGCGGCGCGTTTGAACTTCTCGTAAGATTTCTCTGGGTCGACCTGTTCCATGGGATCGAAGTCAAACATGTGTTCGTCCAAGTCCCGGTCCATCTCTTCTATGTTAACTGTCTCCAGGTAGTTCAGGAACTCCTCGTTGACGCGTTCAAGGACGGAATGCGAAGGCAAATGCGCGAGGTATGGTAGCACGGCCGCGTCAGTAAGATGGATAGTACGTGTGGTGCCGAGAAGCTTGACTTGGTACGCATAGCAATGTTCAATAGTCCAGGGCACGCTTCCTGCGGCCTCGAGGGGAGCAGTCGGGGGTGTTCCTGATGGGCCCGCGGCGGAGGGGTCGCCTGGAGGTGCGCCGAGCGCAGGGTTGTTGTCCGCGGCCTCCTGGTACAAGTCCTTCATGTCGACCTCGCCGTCCGTGGGGCCCGTTGGGCGCGGGATAACCCTGAAATGGACGTACTCGACGACGCCTGGCCACAGGTGGATGTCCTCTTCAGGTGTCCTGCCGCGTATCTGAGGATCCAGGTGACACCATACGATCTCGCTTTTCCGGAAGAGCCGCGGGCGCTGCACTTCGGAGACCTTCACCGCGCTACGGATGTCGAAGTCGCGGTCGCGCAGCATGAACTGTTCTGGGCCCGATATGGCCTTGGGTGGTGGGGGAGGTACGCGCCGGACGGCGGCATACGGCTTTGGAGCTCGTGGCTGCCGCGGTTCTCGAGGCTCCCTCGGCACACGAGGACGGGTTTGTCGTTGGGATGGCCCAGCTACGGAGGCGGACCTACGGACCGCGCTGAGACCCATGCTGTCCGAGATCAAGCGTTGCGGCAGCTTCGTGCAGTACTTGCACTGGCAGTTCGCCCGGTTCTGGGTCTCGTCTTGCATAAGCCATAGTGCATGTGGGATAAACTCGTTGGTGGAACGAAATTTAGAGGTGTGCTCAGATCCTGCGGGGGATGAGCACCGAGCCGGGGAAACAAGGAACATATACCGCACCATAGAGATATGGATCGTGCCGAGGAGCCTTCACTGGGCCTTTATTGTGATCATATAGCTTATACCCATATGGAAAATTCTCCAAGACGTATGATGGGCCCGCTATTCAAGACGAAGGAAGTGCTGAGGAAAGCCGCAAGCTGCGTTAACGGGAGTAGGCCTACCAGGAAGTCCCATACGAGTCGCGAGCTCCTTCCCAACATTCACCCTCCACATGATAGCCAAACTCTCATCCATGTCGACCTCGCGCATGTAGTTGACTTGGCCATTTGTTACTATCTTCTTCGTATTCTTTGGGAGGTTCGAAGGGTCTCCATCGGAGCGGGTGAAGTTGAGCCAGTGAGGGTTTTCAGGAAGGGTGTGTCCAGCTGCATGTCTTCGTGACATTGATTCTTTGTGCACAGATGGGCGTTTCGAGCTGTGAAATGATGCTCAGACCCGGGATAGTTGAGGAGGGACGTTAGTGGGGGATATACAAGCCACACGCCGCGTATCCGCGTCCCAAGCGCGGCGTGGGCGGCAAACTCAATTCACAGCGGGCATGGGAGAATACGATTATATAAGCGGATCTATATAAGAAGAGCCCTTCTCGACTTCTAAGCGCGTTCACACCTTCGATTCCAACCCCAATGTATGTTCCCTGAACCAACGTCTGAGCTGTATGTGCGTATCTCTTCTTCTCTTTGTGTCGCCGCAATTATCTACACCTTTGTCGGGCATTCCCAACCGCTTTGGTGTTAAACTGTGCGGCAAAATCGTACCGTGACTTTTTCTTAGGAAGTTTTCGCGCGTCCCTCAGGCACGTTGACCTTTCGTTTTGCTACGAGGTGGATGTATTGAGGGGCGGGACATCTTTTGTAGGGGTTCTGTCACTTCTTGTGTATGTAGCTGTCTTGAACACAATCTGACACAATCAACGAATATCTTGAATGAGGGGAGCTGTTGTGCATTACGACGTTCTACCCTAAATTTGTAAGTTAGTTCGACCTCCTCTCCTCGATCCCTGCCTCCTCTGCCTTAGTAGGCGGGGCTTCCTTCGGGTGGTATTCTGCCTTAGCCGTGGTATTCGAGCCTGCCGGTAGCGGGGCGCTTTCATTATTCGTCAAATCCTGCACGACGTGAGGCTCCTCGTCTGAGCGGCCTGGTTCTATGGTATTTTCGGCCTCGAGACGCTTTCGCCTCCGTTTTGCGATCGGGTTGAGTATCAGCGCGCAGAGCAGGACAATACCGTCTAGGAGCTGTTCGTCCCGAAATCAGCCTTGCTCATTGCCAAGAAGAACGCGAAGTCTGTGGAACGCACCACGACGAGCGAGTATGCGACCCCGGCTACAACATCGAAGCTGTCTTTGAAGGCGAGTGACAGGTCGCTGAACACACCGCCGAGCATGTCTACGAGCATAAACAGGACAGAGATGCCGATGACCTCTTTGAACTTGTAGATCTCCCAATACTGTGGTCTGCATGCTCCATCTGTGAGCTTAGAATGTAACATAACCACATGCGGGCACGTACATTAGAGCGACCGAGAGTAGTACGGTGCTGGCAATGCCGAAGAATTGCACACCCCGCATGTTACCACGGTCGTATGACGGCTAGGAGAGGAACCCCGGTCGGTATTTGTGTCTCGACTAAGAGCTGTGAGTGTAGAGAGAACGGACCTTGATAGCGAAAATCATGCCTGCCTCAAACCCGGCCGACACGGCCAGTATGCCAACGTACATAGCGATTACTGCCGCTCTTGACCTCTTCCTCCCATAGTATTGGCACTGAGGAACCTAAAGCATTAACGTCGCCCCTGACGGACGACGGGCAGAAGCCTACCTGCGCCCACGACATGTACGATAAGAGCGAGAGCAGCTGCGGCTGGACGATCAGGGGCACGTTGAGGTTCTGCACGATCGCGTACACTCCGAAGAACATCCCCGAGATGCCCCATAGCAAACTGCGTCAAATAGGGGAGTCAGCCCAGCCCGCAAGTTTATTTCGACAGGGGCCACTTAAGCTTACACGAGGTACTCGGACAGCCCTTCCGTCGACTTTGTCCGCCAGCTCTTCCACACCTGCGGGACGAGCTGGACAGTCCAGCAGATGGTGCCTGCGGAAACCAAAACCAAAAGCGGGTGAGCCGGCGTTCGGAACTTGGAGACGGAGAGGGACCCACCCATCGTCCCAAGGACATTCTCTGCTACCGGGTTAGCCGGCATGCTCTTAAACTTGAATGTACGCCGTGGCCTTCACACCCATGTGGTGGTCGTTCTGGTACAAACGAAATGACCTGTGGAGATCCCGATTTGGCGGGACTCCGAGAGTCCGAGGAGTGACTCGGGAAGTCTCCGGACCGGGACTCCCGGGCCACCCACCGATAAGGTTGGCACGCCGTCACGGTGTCCACCGTCCAGGTGTCCGACGAACGTGCGCAAGTCCAGTAATGCCGCTGGTATTCTCGGAGTGCCGCAGAGCCCGAAGCTTGGGCTTCGGAGTTATAGCGCAGAAGGCGAAAACACCACAGACGCATGCAGACCACCCATCCTGTTGAAACACAACAGCCACCTGTGGTATCAATTGTCCGCATATACCGGTGATCGAGAGATAGTATCTACATGTACACTGAACAGCCCAGGCCCTTCAAGTTGGATAGCACTAGCCAGCGCACGCCAACCTGAAAACAGATACTTGCACAATCCAATCCAGACATTCCACCCGTGTACGCTCCAGCTAGTCCGACATTTACCCCACCTTCGCCCCACGCAGCTCTAAATCACCCCCACCTCCCGCCCGCGTGGCGGTTTTACATGTCACAGGGAAAACCAAGCCCACTCACTCCGCACCGCTGCCGACGCTGTTCGTGCTGGTGGTCGTGACGGCGTACTCGTGCTTGCTCGGGTCCCAGCTGCGCGTCCACTCAGGACGTGCCCCAGCGCGCCCGGTGACAGCGCCGTCGATGCTTCCGGCGCGATGCACCCCCACACGGATCGCGTGCGGGTTGAGATACGCCGGCCTTGGCGGGTACGAAACGCTGTGCGAGCGTTTGCTGCGGGCCCGCGCGTCAGCGTTACGCAACGAGTGAAGCCACAGAGCGCGCGGGGGATGGTGCTGTGTGGAGGGAGACGGGGCTTACCTGGCCCGCAAGGTCGGGGAGAGGCTGAGCTGGGCGAAGTTGCTCGGGAAGAGCGGGTGGCCCGGGCCGCGCTCGCGGAGGACGTCGTACGGCTGGTCCTTGTCGTCCGCGCCCTCAGGCGCGCCGAACTTCGACTGCACGAGGGGGCTGCCGAGAGGGGGCACGGGGGAGACGGAGAGCGCGGCATCGCAGGTCGGGTTGCTGGGCGAGGTCATGAAACGGATGCCGTGCACCTCCTGCTCCGCTTCCTCCTTCTGTTCCTGGGCCGCCTCCGACTCGTCCTCTTCCCGCAGATCCCCCAAAGAGGAGTGCATCCCCGAGGCGTCGACGACCGAGGGCGGCGGCGATTGGTTGGCAAACACCGGCTCGATCGTGATCTCCTCGCTGTCGGACATGGTCCTCAGCGACGTCACAGGGGAGTCCGGCTCGAAGACGTTCGAGTCCAGCGAGGCGGCCGTCAGGGGTGGGTCCCGGTGGACCGGGTGCTCCGGGGCGTCGTCCTTCTCGACGTCGAGCTCGGGAGGCACGCCGAGCGCGCCCTTCATCCGCTCCCAGATGAGCTCGCTGTGCGCCATGAGGCAGCGGCGGACCTTGCGGACCCAGAGCACGTCGTCCGCGTCCTCGCGATCGACCTTCTTCAGCCAGTGCTCCAGGTCGGCGAACGTCCACTCCTTCGAGTCCCGCGGCGCCTTCGCCGGGTCGTACTGTGCTCCCATGGACGCGCGGGCGGTGAGTGGGAACGTCTGCTGGAGAAGCGCGAAGAGCCGCGCGTTCGGCTGCGCTTGGAGCAGCGCCGTGACTTCGACGGGCCGGTCGATGAACGGGACGTAAATGGAGTCCGGCAGCGGCGTGAACGAGACGGGGCTGTGGGGGGCCGCGGCGCCGCTGAGGGGCCCGTGCGGGGAGGGGAGCGGGGAGCGGGGGTTGACGGAGGTGCGGGCGAGGTCGACGACCTGCTCAGGGGTGAGCCGGCTGTGACCTGGCACGCCGCCGTGGAAGCGCGACGTGCCCGGGGACGAGGGGCGCAGGAGGGGCGAGCGCGAGGGGCTGGCGGGGCGGCCGGGGGCCGCGCCCTGCTGCCCCGCGGGCGTGAACGAGGTGAACGCGAAGCTCATCCGCCCCGGCGCTCCGCCGTCCTTGCCCGAGGAGTTCGAGTTGAGCGACGCGTTGCTGCCGACCCTCCTGTGTCTCCGCGGGGGGTCCTCGACCTCGGCTTGGGGAACGCGGACGATGGTGAGGCGGCTCGTGAGGGAACGGGCGGGGTTCATGTTCACGTCGTTGTGGGCGCCCCATGGGTCTGCGGCCGCGACGGAGCCTCTGCGCGAGGACAGCCTGCGCGGGCGGGCGAGGGGGCTCTGGACGGGACTGAGGTCGGGGGTGGGGGGAGCGCTCATCCTGCAGATCGCAGACAATGTGGGGAACGAACAAGTGGGTGATGAGGATCTGGGGAGATCGATAGAGGGCAGTCGGGCGCACCTGGGGGGTATGCGTATGCGGGATGCGGGGGGCGTGGCAGAGGGCTGCACTCGGGATGCGCAGGAGAGTCGGGACGCGACGGAAGATGGGGGAAAGAGGGAGAAAGGTGCGGGGGAGAGCTGGCCATGGGCTCCTGGACTTTGAATGCGGAGCCCATTCAGATGTTTCCTCGAATTCTCCCCGAGTACGTCAAGTCTCCCTTGCCTCGGTCGCAGGTCTAGATCACATGACAGCGCTCCGCCCCCCTCGGCTTCTTCCGCGCCCTACATCGCCTCCTCCGCGGGCGTTCCCTCGAACGCTCTCGATCTGCATTTCTGACGCACGCCGCCGCCGAGGCCGAGAGCCAGCGGAGGCAAACGCAGGGCGGATGTCGTCGCCTCGGAGTGCAGAGGGGAGCGAGCCCCTCCACACCATACCCCAGCTCGGACCGGTCTCTCCGCGGCGATTGTGGCGGTAGCGCGACTCATCGCTCTGGGTAAATGTTGACCTGGCATGAGGACATCAGGAGCCTCCAGCTGCCCAGGGACCTCCAAGGAGCGCGTACGTATTCACAGGCATTCAGTTGCACACAGCGTTATGTGAGCGGTACGTGATAGTTGCCAGCCCCACGGCGGGAACTCAGATTTCCTGCTTGAGCGTTGACAGACCCACCATCACCCCTCTGATCCAGCGCCGACCAGATGGCTTGTTCTGAGTGGATGGGCTACTGAGGCGCACACTTAGACGTAAGGAACTCAGATCCTTACGCAAGAAGTGTGTATGGGCTTCGGGGCCCCGCGCCCCAGTGCCCCCACTAGTGCAGCTCAGGATCATACGACCGATGTAGCGGCCGAGTAAAAATTGGTGTATCGCGGGAGAAGGACGACGCCGACGAACACAAAAACAGGCCATCATCGTGCCCACCTTACGAGCAGTCACTTTACCCACAACTGTACTGCTGGCAAAAGACACGCACTGGAAGTTTTCTAGCGCCGAAACAGCTGAAACAAGCTTCTGGGGTGCCATATGAGGCTTGGAAGACATCCAGAACGATCCTCCAACTTCCCTGAAAGCAAACTGCAGGGGGCCTAAATTAGAACGATAGACGAGACATCCGCATGTGGAATGGCTTACGAGGAGATTTCTCGAGCGCAACCGCTTCAGGTTCGAGTCTTTTCGCTCAGCGAACGGGACTAGATTGATAAAGCAGAAAGCAGAGCGACGCTAGCAACAGCGAAGGCAGGCAAATGAAGCACATTGGGACTTGGGACTGGCTACACAATGTATCGTACAGGGAGAACTACAGTTGGAGCACAGGAAGGATCACGTGAATAGAAAGATGGTTAGGAGTGAGCGTTGAGAATGAGAAAGGTAGACAGATAATAGCGTGCGCGGGGACACGAGAACGGAAACGGGGGCGATTACATGGGGGATGGTGGAACAGATAGAACTTGATCAAGCAGCATACATTTTGAACACGACGGAGCGGAAAGCGCGGAACCAAACATCTAGCGAGCACAGACATCCCATAGGACACATCTTATGGACGCGGGGGAGGCGCCAGGGTCTATTCGATGAGCTTGTCCGCGACGTTGAGGAGCTGGTCGAGCGTGATGAACTGCACCCACGCGTCGAGGTCCTTCGACTCCTGATGCCACACGAACCGCGTCTCGCGCGTTCGTCGGAAGAAGGCGACCGCGCACTGGTATACCTGCCTGACGTGCCCCTCGCCCCCTTCGGGTATCGGGAACCCGAGCTCAGACGACCACACGCGGAACTCCCACCCCGTCAGAGGCCGCCCGTCGCCCGTCGCGGTCTTCTCGGGGATGTTGAACTCGAGCCGGGACCAGTCGAAGCCCATCGGCTGCCCGATGGCCTTGATGTACGCCTGCTTGAGCGCGAGTATAACGCACAGTCGACGCATGACGACCTCCTCTCCAAGATCTGGCTTGATGTGGCTTTGCTCCACGGGTGTTAACTGCGGTATGTGGCGTCAGACGGCCGCGAAGCAAGACGAGTCAGACTTCATCCGCAACACGCCCCTGCCACGTGGGGATGCAGCACACACTCCTGCTTCCCGCTCCTTTTTCCTCTCAGAAAATAGCCGACAAATTGTGTGCAATGGCAAATGCACTCAAAACAATTGGTCACGAACTATTTTCTCGAAAGAAAGGAAGGGAAGGAAGGACTCGAGTGTGTGCGCTACGTGATAGGGGAGAGGCGCGATGAAATCTCTCTCGGTCGAAAAGTGTGAGACATACCCTGTGATAGAGCGATATAGCAAAGTCGTTTGCGGTCATACCAGGCGGCATGCCGATCTCCTTGATGCCTATCCCAATGTTGACGACATCTTCTCGACGGCCCTGCGTCATGGCCATCCCGACGAGGTTGTGGTCATACGAAGTGTGGTAGCCGATCATGGACCTCGCGCGGTTGGCGAACGCAACCGGGTTGTCGTTCTCGACGTGGTGTATCTGTTGGAGGCGAGTCGGGGGGCAGGAAGGGACAGGACGCGCGAGAGAGTGGAGGGACGAGAATGGGCTTTACGCACGCGGAGAAATGAGAGAAATGTACATGCCTGCTCTATCCAGTGTTTCCCGACCGCAGTGATGTTGTCCCGCCACCTTGAGCGCGGTACGCGTCGATGGCGCATCATGAGTAATGGTAGGAGGAACGCGACCATTTGTCCTGCAGCAGCGGCGTCGCGCGTTCGTCACCCTATTCCGGCCGGCGTGCACACCACAACGAAAATGGGTGGGGGAAGGACTTACGCATCGTTTCTGGTTCGCCTGGAGCGTTACGGACCGGACAGTGCGGGACGCACTCCTTCATAACGCGGTAACATCGTTCATACTCCTGGAGGGGGTGCGGCGCGGGACGCGGGTGAGCACGGTTCGGGCATCGCGAGGAAAGTGGGGCGCACTAACGTCGGATGTGAGCTCTCTGTTGGTGAAGAGACACCATACTAGAATAGGGCAGTCCATCGGCGCGCATGAAGCTAGATGGAGGCGATGGGAGGCACTTGCAGACTCGCGAACACTAGGACGAGTGCTTCGGCGGGCTCAGAGCGGGGCTTTGGGATGTTGTGGCGGTGGGGGATCAGAGCGGAGAGGCAGCGGGGGAGGTGTTGGGGCAAAACACGGGCATATATATCGCCAGCCCGTGCCAGCAGAGAGAAGTTACCCTCCGAGAGCACGAAACCAAACATTGCAGAATCGGACACGTTGTGGCGATTGCCGCTCACAAAAATCCCAATCGCTCTCCGCGGAAGCCAGACAGGCGCCCGCCAGCCCGCGCCACCGTCCCTCCCCTGCCGAGCACAATACGCCGTATCGACTTCTTGGTCGTGCTGGCCGTCCGCGACGTCCAAGGGTGTTGTCGGCGCACCCCCGGCCTGCCACCCGTCGCCATCTCGGACCCTATGCCCGTTGTCCTTCGCTCGCCTCGGACCTTGCGCTGTACGCAGGCTACCCGTCCTTCGCCTTCGGCTTCTGCGAAAGAACACCTTGTCGTCTCGTTGCGACGCTCTTCGCCGCCCAAACCGCACAGCACCGATTGTAGGATCACTAAACTGGCCAACGTTGTGGGTGCTGACTCGTCCCTTGCGTAATGGATGCCACTGTGGGCAATAAGGGACCACGCCCCATGGCCTCTAGATAGAAGTCCGCAGGTATATATGAGATATTACGCCGCGTGTACGCGGCCGTATATACGTAGATATGGCGAAAACCCTACACAACGAAAGCTAGATGTTCTTGTGCGTGACACGGCCGATAACTAGACGAGCACCGGAGAAGCAACGGCTCACCGATACCACGTTGCGCTCCCGCCACCTCAATCCCTGCTCCTGCTCGGTCGCCTGCTGTGCGACAGCGACGAAGGCCCCGAACTCGACGCACCCATCAGTGGCGTCCTATCCTCCGTCCGTCCGTCCCGACTCCCGCCTGCACTGTCCAGCATGTCCTCGTCGAACAGCACCTCCGCGCCGGTCTCGCCCTTTGCGCTCGTGCTGATGCTCAGGTTGGACTTGCCCGGCCGGCCGCGCCGCGAACGCCCCGGCGCGCCCACGAAGTCGGTGAAGCTGGATATCGACGACGTCGGCGTGTGCGCGCCGCTACGCCCGGTACCGGTGCCGTTCGGTGTCGGGGGCGCCTGCGTCGGCGTGCGCACGGGGAGGCGGTAGAACTCCTCAACGTCGTCGTCGTCTTCTCCCGGGAGTGCGGAGGTGGAGTAGGGAGCACCGTTCGCTGCGCCGTTGGAGGCGGAGGAGCGGGAGAAGGGGAGCGAGCGGTACGAGCCCTTGCGCAGGTGGAGGGCGTAAGAATACAGCAGCGCGGCGAAGTAGATCTGAAGAGCGCTCCGAATTAGAGGTCGGGAGAGGGTTGCGACCTTTCGGGTGTGCTTACCTTCAACAGCCAGCCAAGTACAAGCATGGCGGTGGCAATGCCCTTCTCCGCGTTCCAGATGGACATGGCAGCTGCAACGCGCTCCTCTTCGGACATCTGGTGGCCGCCGCCGCCGCTGTCCATGACTTCTTTTTGCGCTGCAGAATTTGCTTGCACTCGACCGTCGTGAGGGGTATAGACCCACCAGACAACCGCGAAGAAGACAAGCCACGCGGTTGAGAGCATGTGGTCTGCGAAGAAGAGATGCGCAAAGTAGAGAGTTTGCTTCGGATCCTCCTGTCGAAGCATTTTTACCGACCAGTGGAGTCTGCCTCTGGGGATGAACTTACGTGAAGAACAGCCTTGAGACCCCATATGAGCGCAATCAACCCCACCACAGAATAGATGTAGAGGCTGAGCTGGGCGAGAGATCCGCCTGCACCAGTGAGGACTGCAATGAGACCATACACGCCGGCGACCTTGTTGAGGAGCTGTGAGGCGCCGCAAGTGTCAGTTCTAGATGATTACTCAAAACCCACACTCGAGACGACTCACCGCAAAGAGGAGGGCAATGGTAACGCCTGTCTTGATGTCGAGGAAGCCGATGAAGGAAGACAGCGGGCGAAGCCTCCACTCCGGGCGAAGAGTGAGTTTCATCATGCACGAAGGAGATGAAAGGGGAGCTTTAGGCGGACATGAAATCTGTGGGGGGCGCAATGAGGGTGGGGAGAGAGGGTGCGGCGGGCGGGATGACGATGGGGGGAGGTGAACAGAGGTGCGGACCGCGCCTTGATTGCGCCTCGGGGAGTGTGCCGTGGCGGCGCGCGAGCGAGATTTGACTTTGAGCCTGCATCCGTGACCAACGACGCCCATCTCACGCCTCTCCCCCTCGCACCATCCACCCGCCGCCGCCGCCTGCACACCATCTGCGCTTTTTATTCTCTATCTAGCCGTCTATAGCACCCTCCCCAAGGCCCGACACCACACACCCGCCCGCGCAGTCCATTTTGCACCCGCCCCGTCCCTGACCTGAGCCCTCCTCCGAAGCCGAGACCCGCCCCCACCCCACCCGCACTCGCCCCATGGCCGGCTACTTCTCGAACCACTCCCAGTCCCGCTTCCTCGCCAACTCGAACGCGGCCTCGCAGACGCAGACGGCCACCACGACGGCCGCGGCGGCGCCTGGCCCGGGCGCAGCCGCAGCAACAGGGACGGCGGGCACGGTGCCCTCGGGTGCGGGCGCCGCCCGCGCGCGCGTGCCGTCGTCCAAGCACTTCTCGACGTTCGTCTCGACCGCGGCGGGCGACGAGAAGGCGCAGGGCAAGGACAAGGCGGCTGGGAACGGCACCTCGAACGGCACGGCCTCTGTGCACCCACTCCGAAATACGTATGTTCGTACGCTGCGGTGTTCGCGCGTCGAGGGGTCCTGACGTCCTTTTTTCTGCCTCCCTCGCACGCTGGTGTTGCGTCGAACAGCTGGGTATTTTGGTTTCGCCAGCAGCGCGCCCCGGGCAACAAAATCACAAACTATGAGGAGGGCATCAAGAAGATATCCGCGTTCAGCTCTGTACGCTCCTTTTTCTTTCCTCGCTCCCATTCACGCATAACTCATGCGAGTGACCATCCAGGTGGAGTCCTTCTGGTCCCTATGGACGCATGTGCACGGGCCGTCCTCGCTCCTGCCCACGACCGACTACCTCCTCTTCCACTCAGGAGTGCGCCGGCCAGTCTGGGAGGACCCTCTCAACCTCTCGGGCGGCAAATGGATCATCCGCCTCCGCAAGGGTGTCGCGGACCGGCTCTGGGAGGACCTCGTGCTCGCTGTGATCGGCGACCAGTTCGAGGGCGTCGCCGACGGCGCGGACACGGGGGGCAACGGGAACGGGCACGGGCACGGAGGTGCGGGGGAGGACGGGGTTCCACCCGGGGAGTGGCCCGAGGTGTGCGGGTGTACGATCAGTGTGCGGCAAAACGAGGACATCATCTCGCTCTGGAACCGGCACGACTCCAACGCGAAGTCGAAGGAGAAGATACGGTGAGTGCTCGGTGCTGGGCACGGTGGGGGGCCGTAATGGTACCGTGCCCTCTGTCGCAGAGTTGCTAATGCCGGATTTGGGATGCGCACAGGGAGACCATCAGGAGAGTGCTGAATCTTCCCCCGACGACGATCATGGAGTATAAATCCAACAACGGTAGGCGTGTTTTCCGCTCGTACGTTGTCGCTAGAGCTCACTGGTACATGTGCAGACTCGATGCAGGACAAGTCCAGCTTCCGCGTCAACCCTACAGACCGTGTGCCTCTGTCATGACGGGCCGCCGTCGGGTTCTGTGGCCTCGCTGCTTATGCTTTAATAATCTTTCCGGCTGTTACCCCTCGATGCGACATCTGCTGTAGCTCTATCGATCATCTCTCCCGAAAGTGGGGCAAATACATACCTGTCGGGCTCGGCGCCGGTGTGTTGTACCAGTTGTCTTTTGATTTGCGTGTGATGTGCCTACTAAGCTACTCAGCCGCTTTGTGGTAAGAAACCTACTTCCAGTGCAGTTCATAATGTGGTCCGAACTTTGCCCGAGCGCTATACTAACTAGCAACATTCGGGGTAAACGCCTCGGGCTTCAATGATTTGGTGAGCGTTCTTGGGAACTTGGTTCGATGGTCTATTAAGACATAATTCTTGTTGATGTCCACAGTGTTGTATCGTTCAAGCGTCGTTACAGTTGGGATATCAATGAGCTTAACAATCTGAGTAGTTGTTCGTGACCTACCAAAAGAACGGCACCCGGATGAAGCCACCAGCCAAGCGCAGGACATGTCGAAGGAAAATCGACAACGAGATGCTGTACGGTATCGTTGGCGAGTGAAGACACCCTTTTGTGCGAACAATTGGGGCCACCTTTGACCACCGATGGTGCTTTACCCTCAAAGCGGCCACCTTGGCGCTTACGCGACTCGACCACTCTTAAACGTGTTCAGCCCCGACCACAACGTCCTCTTCCTAGGGTCGCTCCCCTCACCACCTATCTCTCAAGGCCTGACAACCTTCCTATCCCTGCGATACCTCCTTTGCACGACTTTGCATGATGAATGACACGATGTCACGCCCGGTCACGACCTCCTCACCTCCCATCACTCCTTCTCAACTCCCTATTTCGGAGCTGCAAGACTTCTTTGACCGCATTGCGGCACGCGACTACGACCGTCTATCCAAGGAGCTCTGCATCCCTCGCACCATCTCGCGCTACCCATCCACCTCAGGAACGCCCCTTTCCCTCATACCCGAGGCTGACCACCTCCAAGACACCAACCACAGCTTCGATGCAGACACTTCCGTCCGGTCGACGGACTCAACCTCCAGCGCGGACCGCTCGTTCCGCTTCCAAGCAACCCCCGAGGGCCTCCGGCGCGCCGCGTCGATTGTGCGCGGGGGCGCCGACGACCCCGCCTCCTCCGATCACCCCGCGCGCGCGCCGACGCCCGCGGAGGAGGAGGCGTTCCAGTTCACCTTCCGGCACATGATACACAAGCTGTACTCGCTCGGCGACTTTGCGCGCATGGTCGCGGACGTCGTCGCCGCGAGCCAGGCACGCTACCGCCCGCTCGAGCGCGACGGGCGCGGGCGCCTCCGGCGCGAGAGCATCTCGCGCTCGTTCGCGTGGGACGCGGAGGGTTCGTTCGCGCTCGGCGGCGAACGCGCGCCGGGGGCGGAGGAGGTGGTGGAGTGCGAGTCGATGGTGTACTCGCCTGAGTCGGCTGCGTCGTCGGTGCCGCTGCCGCGCTCGCCGCCTGCCTCGGTTAGCGACGGCTTACCTGTGGTCCCGCTGGGCGATGAAGACGTGCGCGCTGTCAAGAAACGGATCGTAGGGCGCAGGCTGTCCATTTCCGACGGCGCGGACGACGAGCAGCTCCTCCCCGGACATCGCGGCACCGGTTGGGTATACGATGCGGCTGTGGCATCGGTCGACTCGTCCACGTACTTCGACATGTCATTTTCTCCGACTGCTACGTCGTCGCCCGCTCATGTGCGTGTCATGGATGAAGGCGACTGTGTATCGCCTCGTAAGCGGCGTTTCTCGTTCTTGTCCTCCCGGGGACTTTAAGGTGAGCACCATCGGTCCTTCCATGGTTGCAGTGGTATCTGTATTGACGTTCAAGGTGCCCCAGATTGAATGTACTTGTATTTGACGACTTTATGCTCAGAAATCCCTAATAAGGATGGGAGTTTGAGCAACCCTTCCTCTACTTGCGTTACCTCCCCTCCGCATTCCCAGCGATTGTACCAGACACCTTGTATTTTATGTACGCGAATGATCTCAAGAGCGCATCCTTACACTTCCATCAAGCCGCACGCAAGCTACTCATGACAAGTATCCCGTAGTGAACGGATTTGGTGCCTTAAGCTTGTGCGTCAAGACGTCTAGTATCAGAGGCACGAAACTATATGGAGCGGAGACTTTCCTTATATCAGCGCTTCGACAGCGCTCAGTGGGACAAATACCAATTTTCAAGACAAAGATGATCTCAATTCTTCGAGGACGTTGGGGTCTCAATATGTGTTTATATGGCCTATTCCGGTCATGCATGGCATGCGAGCGAGCGCTGCTTGAGTTTGTTGCCGGTGGCCCCATCAAAGTTCCGACATCCTGTGTACATGTAAGATCTCGATCAGGCGGTTTACTTATAGTTGATAAACTCTACAACAAGGTTCCCCAGCTCCGCCCCTTCGTCCAGATCACCCAAGTATCGCTACAATCCGTGTACCCCGACACAGCAGTATACGCCCCCCCCAGTATGTCTCGACCTTTTCACACTAAAATACTGCAGCAACTAGTACTTATTATTGGGCAATAGACGCTCACTGTCAGGCCTTCAGTGCTCCGGTGTCACCCCTGCCCAATTACTGCTATCGCCACCGTCGTATATCCTCGCACCATGTCGGATGCCGCTACCACCGCTGCAATGCCTTCACTCAGCCCACGCAGCGCAATAGTGATTAAGCCCCCAAACAAGATCGACAAGCAGGGGCCTATGGTCTTTCTCGCAGGGTCGATCGAGATGAACACGGCCGAGGACTGGCAAAAGCGTATTACCGATAGGCTTGGACACCTCCCTATCACTATCCTAAACCCGCGACGCGACAACTGGAACCCAGACTGGGACCAGAGCACGGACAACCCCGAGTTCGTTGCGCAAGTCAACTGGGAACTCGACGGGCTCAGGGACTCGGACGTTATCGCGATGTACTTCGACAAGGAGACGAAGAGCCCCATCACGCTCCTCGAGCTCGGCCTCTTCGCGGACACGACCAAGCTCGTCGTCTACTGCCCGAAAGGATACTGGCGCAAGGGCAACGTCGACATGGTATGCATACGCCACAAGATCACGACAGTGCCGGACTTTGAGAAACTCGTCGAGGAAGTTACCGATCGGCTCTCGAAGTGCGCAGATCCGGAGGCCTCCCAGGAATAGGTCAGGACATACAGGCGGGGCGGGAAAGGCAGTTGTCACAACCTTATCATAGGGGCAACGAGGAGATTTCGCATGGCTGGGCAAACATCTTACACCCAGGCAACTCAAATCAGGTTGGTTGGGAAGACCAAAGGAGGGTTGAGATCAACAGGCCATTTTCTGTCATGATCTTACATTTATCTATCAGGTCTCTATTGTATGTATATGGTATCCCTCAAGTAACATTTGAGCCTGTAGTTCTTTATATCACTGTATGGCCGCACCACAGTCGCCCATTTGCGTGCAGATTGAGTGTCGGGTACCTGGATAAGTCTACGCACCGAGATCTGCAGTGAAAGAAGCGCTTAGATAGGCAGGCACACTTATTAGGTTCCGCAGATCCTCGCGTCTCGGCTAAGCACATTGGCTTACAAATGCTACGACGGCCGCCATCATTACTTTTAGTGGCCGCAGCGTTGATGATAGGACCTGGGTGCTTCACAGACCTTACTTACATCCTGTCCGATGCCTGCTGCCCTGGCCGTAGTCCCAGAGAGATCTAGGGTAAGCCTGGATTATTCTTCATCACTTCCATCCGGAGCATCCCCGTACTAAGATCCTAATGCAACGAGAAATAGGTTTAGGGTTTCGCCAGTTGCCTCGACTCAGTGGATCAATTCCTCGTAATACCATCGTCTGAATGTCCGCGCCTTCGACGGGCTCTAGCACTCCCCCTCAAATGCACGCATCGGTCTTCATGGCACCCGAGCCCATCATCAAACAGGGGCGCAAGGTCTTCCTTGCCGGCTCCGTGGAGATGGGGGCGGCAGAAGAGTGGCAAACACGCCTCACTGCAGCACTCTCGCAGCTCCCGATCACCATCCTGAACCCTCGCCGCCTCGACTGGGATTCGAGTTGGGAGCAGCGCGCAACCAACGAGCAGTTCAGCACGCAGGTCAACTGGGAGCTCGACGGGATGGACGACGCGGACGTAATCGCGCTCTACCTCGCGCGGGACGCCAAGTCCCCAATCACGCTGCTCGAGTTCGGGCTGTACGCACGTTCCGGGAGGATGGTCGTCTGCTGTCCGGAGGAGTTCTACCGTAGGGGAAACGTGGAGATCGTGTGTGCGCGGCTGGGCGTTCCCCTCGTTGAAACGTTTGACGGGTTTGTCGAAGCCATTCTTCAGAGGCTGCAAGGTTGACGTGTATGTATGCTGTGGAGCTCGTACTACAACCCGCTCGTCCTGTTCTTTAGTATGGGCATCTCTTCATGCCCCACGGTGCTTGCGAAACAATGCTCAATACTTCGATGCCGAAAATGGAACTGGTGCCGGCCAAACTCAATCACTTTCGCTCTTCTACCCTCCACCGGCGACGTCCGCCAGGACCCGGACAGCTCCTCCAACTTCCTTGAAGGGTCTGTCACTCCGACTCACCCTCGGACCCTTCGAAACGCCCTGTGCCTTTTTTGGTAATCGCAATCCCCAAATTGGCGACATACTTTTGGGGAGGGTCCTCGGCCGCCATCCTTCAGTACCTCATCCGAGTCATCCTCCCACATCCTTTATGAGGAGCGTCCAAGGTGGGTATTCTGCGGTTGTGGCGTCAGCGGCAATTCTCGTATATGAAGCATCCTTGACTTCCTGTCAAGACTTGCCGCAGTCCCCCAGTTACTTCCAAGCACCCTCGCCTCCTATTCTCATCGCCGCACCTTAGATATGGAACCAACCGACACATCTCCAAAGGCCGCCGCACTCGTAACTGAGTCCACAGCTGTCGTTTACAGAGCCCCCGCACCCGTCGTTGACGTCCAAGGCAAATCTATCTTCCTATCTGGCTCTATCGAGAGGTCCGACCCCTGGCAGGAGCGTCTTACGCAACGCCTTGCGCACCTTCCTGTGACCATCTTCGATCCGCGGCGGGACGACTGGGATGACACCTGGGTGGAGTGCATGTCTGACCCGCGCTTCAGGGAGCAGACGGAGTGGGAGCTCGAGCAGTTGGGCCGCGCAGACATCGTCGCGGTCTGTTTTCTCCCCGGCACGGACGCCCCGGTGACGCTCCTCGAGTTCGGGCTGACCGCGCGCAAGCGAAACGTAGTCGTGTGTTGCCACGAAGAGTTCTCGGGCAGGGGCAACGTGGAGATAGTCTGCGCGCGGTTTGGTGCCCCGCTGGTGGACACGCT
Source organism: Porogramme epimiltina (assembly GCA_900155495.1). Classification (NCBI taxonomy): domain Eukaryota; kingdom Fungi; phylum Basidiomycota; class Agaricomycetes; order Polyporales; family Polyporaceae; genus Porogramme; species Porogramme epimiltina. Next base: position 25,393 of record FTLJ01000741.1, read on the forward strand.
CAACGAGCTAGCCGCAGAGGTCACGAAAAGGCTGTAGACGCAGCAAATCTGGTGAGTTCTTGAGTCGTCGGGGATCCTAACTTTCCGCATTTGAACTTACTCGGTGACTGCAGACGATATCATCCTTGTGTGTACTCGTCATACACAAGTCACCTCTAGTGCTGTAGGCTATACCACAGGCTGATCGCGTATATCTCGGGCGGGTCACGGAGGCAAGTTCTAATCGGTCTGCATCGCACTTGTCTGTATGGATGTTTGGAGGCCTGTCTATTTGTGGATACCCTATGTACTACTGACCCGGTCGTAGTTTTTTTTGTACGTGCACCGCCGCCGTCCGATGTATGCTTGGTAGTATTCTGAAGGCGCCGATGCTCTAGCTAAGGCTTCTTGTGAACCAAGCGGTACCGACGAGACGAGTCAGAATGAGAGGGGCGCACGCTGTGCACCCGCACGCGCTCACGCACAGACATCCGCCTTGCACAGCCTCCATCTGTATATCCTGTTTGCATCGATTTCCGTTGTGCTTGCGTCGAGCGGCGGCTCCACCGCGCCCCGATATCTAAGCGGACGACTGATTCTCGGAAGTATGGGTAATAATCCGGCGGATCCGGCGGACATTTAGCGCCCATCCGCGCGGCTTCGCACATGACGACAAATGCCTGTAGCATGCACGAAATTTCGGGTAGAAAGCCTTGGCCGGGGGGTGGCGTTCGACAATTCTCAGCTTGCATGAAGAGAAATCGATGTACTAGGTACCAGTACAGTGAAATGGGTGTACAGTGAAGGAGTATAGCAGTACAGGGAATTTGTACAGTAAAAAGAGCACAAAGTGAAGGGTTTTTGCTGTACCCGGAGTGCATACTACAGCAATATACCTTCACAATAAAGAGATACTACTGTAGGAAGCACGCCGAAGAGAATTCCATGCAGTATGAAGGAAATACACTGTAAGAGGGAGGTGTACAGAAATATACGTTCATCCTGAAGGAATACTGCTGTACACACACCCTCTACAGCAATATTCCTTCATGATGAAGGCTTTTTCCTGCACCAAAATGCGTGAACAAAATTACAATACTTGTAAGAATACAGGGGTATTCATGTATGTTGAAGGGTTCTCACTGTATGAAGAATGTGTGCAGCAATATGTCATCATGATGCAGAGATATTGCTGCAGGTTTAAAGGCTGAAGTGAATAGCAGTAAGGATGGATGGAATTCACTGCACAAAAGAGTTCTACAGAGATACACCTTCATGGTGAATAGATACTGCTGTACCGAGTGTGCATGCAGCAATATGCCTTCAGGATGAGGACTTATTCCTGCAAGGAAAGTGCTGAAGGAGATTGCATTAATCCTGTAAGGATACAAGGGAACTCATGCATGGTTAAGTAATATTACTGTACAAGGTGCACATACAGGAATATTCCTTTATAATGAAGGGATATCACTGTACAAAGAAGGTGCACAGTGATTTCCCTTCAGGATGAGCAGATATTGCTGTACAGAGAGTGTGTACGGTAATACTCCTTCACGGGCACAGTGAGAATTCGGATACACTTATAGCAATTGAGGTATGACATTTTACACCCTAATAATCACCTCGGGGTACGCAGGCTACGGGGGAAAGTAGGTACACTTCAAGGAAATTCACGAAGGTCTAGTGGGGCGGTGCCACCAGGCGTCTAATGTCCGGCGTGTCCGGCGGATCCGGCGGATCCGGCGGATAATTACCCATAGTTCAGTTGTTCTCGCGGACGAGACCGAAGTTTCCATACTTGGACATAGCCTTCAGCAGGATAGGCGCATCCGGGCAGTGCCACGGCGCCGCCACCCGTTGCACGATCCTGACTGCTCACGCGCTCGTGGCCAACAGCTCTAATCGCCACCGCCTGTTGTCCTCGCTTTTCATGTGTACGCCTCTCGCATACCGATCGATGTACCGCTTCGAGGCACTCAGTCCGGAGAACGGGCCTTCGCAAACATTTAAATGCGACAACGGCCCACGACTGCATTCCCCACCTCTCTCGACACAACTCTCTGGCGCCTCCAACACTACACCCTGCACCCGCCCGCCACACTCAACAACACCGTCGAGCTTACAATCATGGCCGCATTCTCCCAGCCCACGCAAACCATCATATCCGCACTCGCTCAGCTTAGGCAAACCATCGGGCCCATAGTCAGCCGGGTATCAGTGCTCGGTGTGATCGTAGCCGCGGCTTGCAGCATACTCCTGGCGGCGCTTGCCAACAGATGGACCACCGCCGCACGTATAACTTTCCCGAAGGTCAGCGACAAAGACGTCGAAGGCCCCCACGTCTATCTGGCCCCGGAGAAATTCCCGACCACCCTCCCCTCGGGCGTCCCCTCGGTCTTCCTCGCAGGCTCTATCGAGATGAACGTCGCGGCGGAATGGCAGCGCTGGATGACCGCACAGCTCCTGAATACGTTCGGGCGCGAGAGCGTCGCGGTCTTCAACCCGCGCCGGACGCACTGGGAGGGCTCCTGGGAGCAACGCATGCGGAACCCCGAGTTCGCGAAGCAGGTCAACTGGGAGCTCGACGCGCAAGAGCAGGTGGACGTCGTCGCGATGTACCTCCAGCCGGGCACGAAGAGCCCGATTTCGCTCCTCGAACTCGGCCTCTTCTCGGACTCGGGCCGCCTCGTCGTCTGCTGCCCCGATGGCTTCTGGCGCAAGGGGAACGTGGAAGTCGTCTGTGCACGCCACAGGATCGAGATGGTGGAGACGTTCGAGGACCTCGTTGAGGCTGTCAACAGGCGACTCTCCAACAAGACTTCGCAAACCCCACTTGAGGATTTCGACGGGCACGAAGCGACACTCCTAGAGGGGGGGTGTCAGTAACTGTGGCGTTCAGGCAATCGGATGCGGACGAGACTTACAATACGCTGAGCATCATGTAGTGGGCAATACTTGTATACCCTATACCCTGTACAATAGTGCATACCCACAGACAGTCGAGCCTTGCGGATTCTATGGAGACAGATCTTTGACATCGCGCTTCTCGTATTTTTATGCAATACATATATAAATGACAAACGAAGGCTTGCGGGTCGGGGACGCAATGTGTGGAGACACGATAATGTCCAAAAGAAGTCCACGGACCTCCCCTTTCGGGCCCAAAAAGGCATCGTCTGCGCACGAAATGAAAGCTAAAAGTCTGTCCGACGCCGCATATGGGCAAGGGAGGAGCGGGGGTCCGCGAAATGAAGAGAAATTATGCACGGAGCGCCAGTCCAGGACGTAAGTGTGGGCGTGTGTGCGTGTCTACGTAGTCAATGTCGTCGCCAGTCGTCGCCGGTCCGCTACCAAAAATCCGCGCGCTATAGTAAGGTAAGAAAGATGCGAGCAAAGCGCGAACCTCCGAGCCCGGGTCTGTATCCGGCGGGCTCGCCGCTGCTGGGGTATCCAATCTCTACATGGTTCGTCAGGGGTCATCATCGTGCGTCGCGTCCGTCATGCGACGATCGTCGCTCTCCGCATGCCAGGTTCCGGGTGCTGGTGTAGTGGGGGATGACCTGTCGTCATCGTTGAGCGCCTCTGCGCAGCACTCGTCCACGGCGCCTCGGACTCATTTAGAGGCGGTGAGTCGAGGGAAGGCGGCGGGGACGGGTATGAGTCCACCGGCGAGGTGGTGTGGCCTGGCTTCGTCGCACTGGGTGGCGTGATCTTGATTTGCAAGTTGTGTTGGGGATGCGAACGTGCGTACGACGGTGGCATGCCGTACTGCCCAGCGGCGTATGACGAGGGCACCGCGGGAGGAGGATGAGACCCGAAGGGAGCGGGCGGTGGTGGGTGCGCGGCCGGGTGAGGAATGCGACCGTACGCGGAGGTGACCGCCACATCTGCCATGCCAGAGATCGGAACTGGGGTGACAGACCGCGAGATCTCGCCATCGCTGCTGAGCTCCGCCTTGGTCATCGGAAGCGCGAGGTCACGCGCAGCCTCGACGCGGCGCATCTTGTGTTCGCCCTTCTCCACATCGCTCTTCGCATTGTTGTACATGTACAATCCGGCGAAGGTCATCGCAATACCGAAACCTTGGATGGGGTGGACGGGCTGCGCAAACCAGACGACCGCGATGCAGATGACAGCGACGCGCTTGATGAGCGAGGCGATGGAGTACGTAACGGGCGAGGTCGAGGCGAGAATGACGAACGCGATGATGTTCTGTGCGAAATGGACCGTGCCGTTGGCGATCAGGTAGTAGAGGACCGAGTGCGGCGTCGCATGCCCGTGCGTGGGATGCGCGACGTGTTCGGAGGAGGCGGCGAGGAATGTAGGGAGGTCGTAATACGCCCAGATGGGAATCATGAGGAGGAATGCCATGCCCGACGAGTAGAAGAGGAGGTTCAGCTTGTCCAACTTGTGCGAGGACTGGGAGCTTGGTCCGGACGGAACAATTTTCTTGAAGAAAATGTTCTGCGAGACGAAGACGATGGCGGAACCGAACGCACAGAGGAGGCCGATGGCGTTAGACGCTGACATGTCGAAACTACACGCCAGCATGACACCGAGTGTCAGCGGCAAGAGCGAGACATAAGTCTTCGCCGAGTAGCTGACGTTGAAGAGGAGGGCATATGCTGCAACTGTGAACAGGGGCGAGAGCGCCTGGACTTGGGGGTGAGATTCGGGTGCCAGGAGCGGAACGGAAATAACTAACCTTAATAGTGTGCACGGTGCTCACATGGATGCGAGAAATAGCCATGCTGGAGAAGATGTGGCCTCCGACCTGGAATACACCCATGGGAAACGTGCTTTGGAGTATGACCTTGTTCGGACGGCGGAGTTTCGAGAACCGGACGAAGGGGCTCATGAAGAGCAGACAGTACGCCGCGACAAAGCCGAACTGGATGAACGTGAGGGTGACGGGGTAGCGGAAGGTCGTCATGATGGACTTTCCGGTGTTGGAGGAGAGGGCGGAGGTGGTATACCAAAGGCAGCACAGGAGGACGAAGCGCACCGTCTGTGTGGAGGGCGTGGAAAGGGATGACGGGGACTGTGCGGTGAGCCGGTGCGCGCGCTGCTGGGACCAGTCCATGGAGGGGAGGCGACGCATGACATTGCGCTTGAGGCCTTTCATCCGCTGGGCGAATTCGCCTCCGCCGAGGGGTTTCTCGTCCGCATAGGCGGGGAGCTCGTTGCTTGCGCCGAGGAGGCGGGCAAGCCAGTTCGTGCTGCCAGAGCGACGACTTCTGTCCAAATCATGGGCGACCCATCCCCTGCTATCGCGGGGTTGATGCTGTTGCTGTGCCCAAGAGGAGTCGACCATAGTGATGGGTGCGGAGGACGAGGGGAATACCGGCGGATTAAGAGTCGCTGTAGAGTGGTCTATAGGCGCATGGAGATTAAGAGGCGGCCGATAACGGAGAGACAGCGAGCGACGGCCGCTGGACGATGGCGAGAAGGAAACCGGAGAGCACGAAACGCTTCCCGTCCCTGAGCGGTTTGTGTGGGCCAGACTGAGACAGGCGCCCGTCTCTATTTGGCCGTGTTTGCTCCGTTTCCACTCACGGCCTTTATGGCAAGCAAGACGGGTCAGCTTCCTAAGCGCCTGGTTAGGTCAGCCAAGCACGCCATTTTCCTGATGGGACTCCCGACACCCACTGGGGAGGATTGTTTAACAGTCATGGCATTTATGGGTTATATGAGGTATAAAGTTCTTACTAAGACGTTCAAACCCGTCGCGCTGCTCATGCCCTCGAAAAGGGACAATCACAGGCAGCTGAGCTAGTTGGCAATGCCAAAAAAAGTCAATATTCAAGTAGGTAGGTACATGGATTATATACATGTCAAATACTAGCCCAAAGAGCGTGCGCTGTAACGGCTTGCGCCATGTGGACGCCCTGGCCCCTCTTAGACTCACGCAACACGGCGGATCACAAAGACACAGACACTATACTCTTCGCGCTCCCCGCCGAGCCTAGCGCGGGGGTGCAGGGCTTCAAACGCTCAATATTCTCCTTCTCGAGCGCGGCACCGGTGAGCGTACGCAAGTTCAGCTTCGTCCGTGCAGGTGCAGGCACCGCGCCAAAGTTCGAAGTTCAACTGGAATGCCGCACGTGCAGCGGCCACTCGTCCTCGTCGTCCATGGACACACCCAGCTCATCTACGAGGCTGCATGCAGTCTTTGTCTGCAGTGGCGATGGCGGGTGCCTGTGAAGCGCAGGGAAGGACATGTCGAGCGAGCTCTCATCTGTCTCATTGAGCGCGCCCAACACGGGGCCGCCCTCGGGGTTGTCGGGCGAGGCGCCGAGCATGAGGATGCGGGAGAGTGGGGAGGGCTTCGCGGATGAGTAGGCGTGGATCATGGATTGTGCGAATGGCTTCGCCATAGGGGGAACGGGTGGCGTGCAGAGCCTGTGTGCTAGGTACCGGGGGCGCGGGAGTGGATGGTCGTGGTTAGGCAGATTTTGAAGATGTCGAGGATGCTGAGGGGGTAGAGGAAGCAGATGGGATAGACGACGACGATATCATCGAAGTAGAAGATCCCACACTGGCAGGAGAAGGGGGGGGGGGGGGGGAAAGGGGGGGNNAGGGGGGGGGGGGGGGGGGGGGGGGGGGACAGAGGAGGCTGGCATTGTGAACGAGTGGAGTAAAGAGCACGGCGACGGGAAGAGGGGAGGGCCCGGGGCAGGAGGATGACGTCGAGCATACCAATTACGTGCACACATGAAGAGCATAAGACGCGCCTCCTACGAGTCCACGACGGAACACAGATCCTAGCCAGCGGCGGCAGCTCACGCGACCGACTTTGGCCAGTCGTAGGTGCGCATGGTGTTGCCCTCGAAGCCTGGCTTGGAGAATGTGGGCGTAGGGGGCGCGAACGTGTCCTTGATGAGCGCCAGGGACACGGGCTGGTACGTGCTGAGCGGATCGCTGACAGCCCGACGTGCGCTGGAGGGGCATGGGGCTCGCGCGGCCAATGTTGACGTGCCGCGAGCGGTTCTTGTTCCGGTCCGGGCGGCGGAGCATGTAGACGATTGCGGCGACGGCGAGGATGAGGATGACGAGCGTGTTGAGTGCCATGATGGCGAGCATCGCGGGGATGTACATCGCGAGTTTGTTGATGGTGTCCGCGATGTCGCTCGAGCTCATCACAGAAGAAGAGCTCGAGTGGCCAGAGGTGTGGATCCTCCGCGAGCGGTGTAGAACCCCTTTGAAGCCTCGTTAGGGTCGACAAGCGAAAGGAGTTACGTGAATGGGTCACCCATTTCGCCCGAATCATCGAATCGCCGAAGTCGTAAACAGTGTTCTAGAGGGACCGCATCACGTTGCCACCGATGAGTCAATCACTACAGACAAAGTTAGAGGCGTCAAAGTACAAGTTGAGTTGCACTCACAATTGGCCAGCTCCCGCAGAAACAGTGTGAGGAATGAAGTTCCCAACACACATAGTGTCATCATTCACACCGACGAGTGAGATGTCCATAGGGTGAAACGGGTAAACGTCAGTGCTAGATGTTAAACGATGTCAGCACGGCGTGGATAGGCCTGCATCTACCCAAGCACCCGGGTTGAAGCGCAGTGTCAATCTCCGCGTTACAGGGAATAATCCCCTGATCCAAGTCCGAGCTGTGCGATGCGCCCGAGACACTGCTGTAAATAGTGTCACGGATTGCCTTGGGTGCGTAGCTACGCAGTGCGAATGTCAATCACGGTGGGAGACTAAACGACTGAGAATCCTTACATATACGATGTTCCACTGTAAAGCATGACTACAGCCAACTTGAAGTTGCCGGAGGGGGCGACGGACACAGAGCTGGTCAACGTGGGAGAGTTGTCGCTGGCGCTGCTGGCCGGGAGAAGAGCATTGAGGACGGTCCACTGAGTCGGGCTGCACTCTGGGTAGGTGGAGGTCTTGGAGCTGTTCTTTATGGCAGCATACTCCTCTTCATATTCGCCTATACAAGAACAGTATGAATGGCGTGCTTAGCCCACGAAAGTAGGAGACGCACCAATAGCGAAAGATCGGGCCTCGACGTCGCCGCTGACCTCCGACGTCCTCTCACCTCTGTAGCGAGAACGCGATGAAGTTGGGCTCTTTCGGGTTGTCCGCGAACAGGTTGTATAGAAACTTCTCTTGGCATCAGTCATACCGGCCTTAGTGAGGGCGCCGTCAATGCCGGAGAGCTTAGTGAAGCCAAGCCTAACGATGCCATCAACGCCATACGAAAGGATGGGGTTGCTTGCTTTGAACGCATCGATAAACGCTTGCTTCATGACGTTGATGCTGCAAAGTCGACGCAGCTCAGCTTCAATGTACAAACGGATGATCTCATGTCAGAATGCATACCCTGAAAAATCAAAGGGAGTGTATGAGATATGGCAATATGTCGATCCAATGCCGTAGTACTGTATGCTGGGCGTGAGCGACAGTCAGGAAGGGAAGTGTGTGTGCCGCTTACTGTGATGTTCGGGGTGTATGCCTAGAGGATATAACGTCATGCATGATCGCGCCCTACCTCCATGCATTACTGACCCACCTCGCCCGCGAGCATGCCACCTCCGAGCCCACTGCGGGCGCATCGGCTCGTGCTCACACATGTGCAATGTCACTGAGCGGCTAGTGAACTCCTCGCACTGGCCGCGCCCGGCCTCCGCACGCTCATGCTCACGCACACGCATCGCGGCGAGCGCTGGCGCACGCTCGAGCTCGTGTTCCCACCACGTGCACGTGCACCCGCCGTGTCGTCTTGCATTTCGCCGTCCAAGACATACGCCTCGCGATCGACGCGAGGACTCGGAATTCCAACTTGCGCGTGAGGTACTCCTCGTCAATTCCTGTGCGTCAGGAGAGGGGGAATCAGAGGTTGTACTCTGTGCCCATGTTCTTGTTCTTGTCGACCATCTCGACACCTTGCGCTCGATCGCGTTGAACCCTCCTGCTAGTGGCCCTACACGTCTGTTAACAGTTTTAATGACACAAGTGGGAGCTGCGCCTCCTAGAGATACACGCCGTCGAATAGTCATTGACACTATCTGCCGACTTCATGGAGGGTAAGATGTAGAGTGACGAAGAAAGCTGAGGCGGTAAGCCGCTTTAGAAGACGCAGTCACCAATATTGATAAGTGGTACAAATGTGGATAATCATGTTGCGCCATCAGCGCTCAGCGCTTAGCCCCTACTCCGATATTCTAGACTGGTTGGAAAAACCCCATAGCGGTGTTTGGGGGCCACCTGAGTCCACGCGAGCGAGGCAGGCGCCTATCACCCCTACTTGCCTTTTTCGAAGCTGACCCGTCTTGCTTGCCATACGGCCTTCGCCCCGGGCCAAAAGAGGGCAAGACTCTGCTCGCTCCATCGCATTACCGCGCGATACTGTCCCACATTTACCGCTCGACGTCCAACTAGAGACTACATCGACGTAGTGCATCGTCCCAAGGTCCCTTCTTCAAGGCCACCGTCCTCCGCCCCAAGCCCGCTTTGACTTCAAGCTTCCGTCGGCCACCGGTAATAGTCGCCCACGCCTTGCGTCATCCGCGGTCCCGGCTCTGGGGATCGTTCGCAAAGTACGAGCTCCACCCAATCGTCTCCAGCGAGGGCACTAGCTCGGCCAGCAGCATGCCGCCGACCCGCTCCCGCTCCCGCACTGCTCCCTGGTTCTCGGCCTGGCAGATGATGCATTCGTCCGGCCCGAACGGAGGCGCTGTGTAGAAGCAGCCTGTGCGCGGCGAGGCCACCAGCACGGACGCGCAGCGGTTAAGGTGGCCGTAGAGGAGGTCCGCGTCAGAGAGGTAGATGCCCAGGAATAAGCGTCGAAGTTTCCGGAGAGGCTGCAGCGCGCGTCCGAAGGCGTTCTGCCAACGCTCGCGTATCTGTTAATGACGTCCGCTCGCGATAAGGTGGGAGAAATGCAGGGTCTCACCGCGAGGTGTTCGACAGATGGGTGCATATCCGGGATAGGCGAGTGGATCGTGCAGCTTGATGACTCCTCGTAGCACAACCAACAGCAGGTCTTGTCCAGGCGTTCAGTACAAGAAAGTTCCAGCGCCGTTAGCGAGGAGAACCGAGAAGCAATCGTAGCGAGGAGGACCACATCGATGCGAGGTAGTGAGGTCAGCCGAAGCACAGTCAAGTTGACAACAATGTTCTTGAATATGAGCAGAGAGCGGCTAGTTTGGGTTGAAAGACCGTCTGAAGTGAAGTCCAGTTCAAGCCTTTGAAGAGACGTGAATTGACCCAATGTATCCAGATGAGACCCGAGAGAGACGGACGAAGATGACAACACTCTAGACGCGCGCCCGGACGGACGCATATAGCTGGTATAGCGATGCACGGAGCAAAGACAGGCTCACCGGACCCAGCGAAAGAAGTCTACGACACGATCGGAGCCCGCCCAATGCTTGGTGGAACGAATTTTGAGGAGCGTGAAGTATCGCCTCAGAGCGACATGGCGAAATTGATACGATGCCATGCTGAAGGATGCTATGCGCTTGAAAATATGTCTCTTTGCTAGTGACAAACCCACGATACAGTCCAGTACCTCTGAAGGATAGGTTGACTGGATGATCAGACTATATTCAGTACTAGTGCATACAGTCAAGTCTAGTAGACGCTTACCGGCGGCCGATGGACGTTCCTTGGACTCGGCGTACCAGTCATTCTACGCTTGATCTCAAATGGGCAGCTAGGTATGAGAGAGATGGTCGTCTCCAGTCAGGAACGTCTTCCCGTCCGTAGATTCTGCTCACTGGACACATCCGGGTCGACCCTGGTTTGCTCACGTGACCGCGTATGCGTGGGGAATCGGACGTTGGAGGATGAAACCAGGGGTAACGAACTCGCTACAAAGAACTTAAGAGAAAGGGCGAGAGCCGCGAAGGCGTACTGAGGCGGCGCAGGCGTTGCGGAGTGGTCTTTGGAGGCGGCCTGAAAGAGGAAGCAAGCCCAAGCATCGTTTCATTCTACGAACACTCTTTATTCTTGAAATGGCACCGAATTTCTACAACACTGACCACTTGCATCATACATGATATCTGTTCAACAAGCTCAACATCGACGATCCATACGTATTATCCTTTCCCATCTCTGTATAACTTCACACAAATAGCTGCACATCGTGGGGTTGTTTGAAGGAGAACGACACAGGCGCGCGGCGGGCCCAGTGTAAGTTACGCACGGTGATGATACGCTCGGCCTCCTGGAGAGGGGCGTCGAGAATCCTGACCCCGTCGGGGCGCCTGCCAAAGAAGTACCCGCGGGGAGAGAAGCCGACGATGTCGAGATAGGCGAGTATGATGGACGGGTTGGAGTCGCGGATGATGTTCGCGAGCATGAGCATCCAGTCATCTTGAGGCTCGGCAGGCTCGGGGCGCACGCCGACCTTGGCACGGTTTTCCTCGTCGACGGCCGGGTGGAAGCCGAGCTCCTCGGGTTGGATGCGGAGGACGAACGTATCGAGGTTGGGGAGCCGCATCAGCATCCCATTGAGGTGGGCCTAGGTATAGGAAGAGAGGTAGTGAGTTTCGGAGAAGTCTGAGCACAGAAGGTGTGGCGCGTACTAGAAATTGAGGAACCATGCCCGTGTCGGGCCTCATGACGTGGTGCGACGGGACATCGAGCGCGAAACCAGTGACACAAGGATTACCGGGGTCGAACAGATGGATGAATGCGTCGATATCTGGGGACTGGCATCGATGGTCGAAGTGGATGAGGAGCCGGGAAGGCTGAGTTGTGACAATCAGGTGGTTCAGCGCGATCATATAATCCCCGTGGGGATGGACGCGGCAGACGTCAACTCTCCAGACGCGATACAGGGTTAGACCGAGGTTGTACAGGGGCATAAAGTCTCCGAATAGGCGACGGAGGGATTGCCATCCAGGCGTTCGGCCGACGATAACGTTCTGTTGTCGCATATGCCCTAACTGCGTTGAAGTGAGGCGTAGGTCCGTCATCGTGAGGTCTTGGACGTTGGGAAAGGCGTGGCGCATGAGGGGAAGGCTAACCCCTCTATCGAGCCCGCGCAACGACAGGGAGCGAACGTGGGGGAAACTGGGAGTGGTGGCTTCAAGCGGATACTCGCCCCCGCTCACGTCCGACAAGTACAGCACAGCCTTTTGAAGTGTGTTCCGGAAAGGAGCTATGAGGCGGAGGACGTCGGCGGCCTTGCTGGCCCAGGGCCACCAGAAGCATAGGTCGACCGTAACGAGCGGGGCGACCAGGCCTTCAAGGGCTGAGAGAGAGGACAGCCCAAACGTGTTGGTGCGAAGGTAAACGAGGGAGCGGAGTTGAGTGAAGGCTTGGACCAGGTCTTGATGACGCTCCATCAACAGCTCGAAGCACTGGATATCGAGGCACTTGAGATTAGGAGATCCTCGAAAGACCTGGGAGAGTAGTGCGATCCCGTGAAGGGCTTCCTCCTCGTCCCGCATGCTAATACTGCTGTCATCCTCCTCTTCGCCACTGCAGTACACATCGTCGTCATCCTCTTCGCCACTGGAGTAGGGGTCGAGGTTGTCTAGCTTGAACATAAGTATGAGCGAGTGCAGGTAGGGTCCACGGTTGTTGATGTCCCGAAGGAGAAATTCACAAAAAGAAATGAGATGTCCCATGGACCCAATCACAACGCGGAAAGCGAGCGCATACTTTGCACCCGCGTAGTTGAGGTCATGACAAGTGCTCATAACAGCCAGGACGTCCGCGCGGTGTTCAAGGAGGGCAAGGACATTCACCCAGACGTCATAGCACAACGTGGATTGGAGGGGCATTGGTCAAATTCTCTGGTTGAGCTTGTTAGCCCGACGTCATGGGAGAAGAAGGATTATAGCGCACGCTGAACGCGAACTGAGAAGTAGGCACAAATGTCGGAACTTGAAGGGAGAGAGACTTGGTAGAGAGGTCGCGGATGGGAAGTGCAGTGAGTTGTACAGGTAAAGGACTTGTTTATGTGTCCCTGCCGTCATCTCCGGGGGCTGCAACGCAGCGTAGAGCGAGGCGTTTGCATGTACCATTGCGGAAGGAGGTTGTCGTGAGGTGTAGCCTTTGTGGAAGGAGACGTGTGAACTTCTTCCGGTCCGCCACCCCTCAATATCAATCCGTTTGCCTCGAGGTCACCCAATGTTCGGGCGTCGATCCACCAGAGAAGGGATAGGCCGAGATCCCGTCGATGCTCCGGTGGTTCCATCCTCCCTTACAAGGCCTCTCCTTTCAAAATTTATCGGCGCTTTTTTCCTAATACACTTGGGAACGGACACAATATCAGCCAGCAAATCGAATGAGAGGTGTGTACGTACGCACGCGAGGTCCCTGACTTGGCCGCACAAACGGGGATCAGAGTTAAGCGACTGCGGGGCGCATGGGGTGGAGTTGTTCGGACTGGGGAACCAACGGAAGGCAAACGCCACTATCGATTTCAAGGTCAAGGAACATATTACGCGAACAAACAGAGGTTGTCTCGGCAAGTATTTCAGATATAAACGGCAGTGAAACAGGTCAAAGGGCGGTTTATGTCGGATGATAGCCCTCCGGCCGGGTATATCCGAAAGAGCGGTTGTAGCGGTGGACAAATATGTTAATAACTTCAAATTCCCACGACTACATTAGCCACTCGGTACCTTTAACCTCGCCTCTAGGGAGACTAATGGCATTCTCGGGTCAATTGATTCTGTAAGCTCGTCCTATTACCTGACCTATTACCTGATCGCATACACCTGTTTCTTACTGCCTCTCCTGGCACGACTTTCCGAGAGCCCTTTCCCTTCAATTTCCCTTCAACCTCTCTCTACCCGCCCAGTATCTCATAAGAATGGATATATGTGAGTGTGTCAGCCATCGGATGACCCCGTGTAGTTTAATCTCCCTCGAGTATTGTCCTTGCTTCCCGTCTTCCCCGCTGCTGCCACCATCCGCTGGCATGGAATATGTCAAGTCTCCGAAACGTCCTTTACCGCCCCCCGGCTCACCTAATCGCCCTTGGAAGGTCCTGCAAGTTTCGCGACGACGGGATATGGCCCTTCTCGTTCCGGGTGCAACACGATTAAACGTGATTGTGTCCAATCATCGACGTTGAAATGTCCGTACCCACTAGCCCCTCTACGGGACCAAAAATAACACGGGGTCGATGCGGGAGCCACGATGGCACGGAGTAAATGCCAGGTACGTACCCCAATCCACCCACGGTCGGTTGGAATTCCCCATGAATAGTAGGCCCATTGACAGACACGTAATCTGTGCCATTCGGTCACCTCGAGGTCCCCATAGATTTACGGCAACACTCACTCGCCCGAATTCGCGCACCAACGTTATGCGCAGCATACACGTCCCTCGTCCAAATACTGGCAGACAACGAGTACTCCGAAGCGTTGGCCAGCTGGACGGCCTCGTCAATGGTGTTCGCCACCGCCAATGACACGACTGAAGAACGACGTTGGGCATGATTGACGAGGGCGGGTAACTGGGTACGTACCTGGTCCGAAGCTCTCTCTGTCCCATAAGCTCATCCCTGGCCTGACATTTCCCAGTATATGCGGTTGGACGACTCCCCCATTCCTCTGCAAATCGCCAACCATGACATCTGCACCCCCCGCCACCGCCTCCTTCATCATTGTCAGCACGCCCTCAGCCGCCGACCGCGTCAATAGGCCGTTGAGAATTGCTGACGGATCGTTCTTTGCATCCCCGATCTTGACCTGCCTAAATGTTGCAGCTAACTCGCTGGCCAATGTAGCTTCTACACCTCGCAGGACGATCACGCGTTCTGTAGACATGCATACTTGCCCTGCATTCATGAGGGCAGATGACGTGATAGCACGCGCCGCACGGGGGATATCTGCATCTGCTAGCACCTACACCCGTAAGTAGGTTTACGCTACCCGTCGGGTATTCTGTTGCTCAAACGCACCACCACTGGGGCCTTTCCCCCTAGTTCCAGCACGCACGGCTTCAGCCATTTGGCCGCCTCTGAAGCAATGATTTTGCCCACGCGGTCGCCACCTGTGAACTTTGGATGGCATTAGGAACTTCGTACGATCAACATGACTCGGAGGGATCTCACGTTGATTTTGCGCACCAAACGATGCGCGATAATCTCTGCAATACGCGATGGCGAATCTTCCTTCGAAGTAGAGACGAAGTTGAGTACTCCTTTCGGCAAGCCTGCCTGTGCGATACCCCAGCTCACCAACTGTGCTCGTGCAATTATCTCGTTAGCTCACCTCTTCCATGATCTTGATCACCAAAGCTTGGCTCCGAGGGCTTTCCTCAGAACACTTGATGACAACTGTATTCCCGCAAGCAAGTGGGGCACCAAGTGCCCTTACTGTCAAGTTGAAGGGGGCGTTCCAGGGCGCCACCCCCAGTCTGGCAGTAAACAGCGCAAACGGGTCAACAATACATACAACGCGACACAGCCACTACTCACACAACTCCGAACGCCCTCTTGTGCGCGAAGACCTGCCCTCCGGGGATGAGCGACGGGAACGTAGATCCCGTCAGCAGCACCGTCATCCCTGCCAAGTTACGCAGTGCGTTGACCTGGATGTCGTGCATCGCCCCCGCCATCTCCTCCGTCGCCCCTACCTCCTCTGCGCCCGCCACGATGGCTTCCTCGCGGTACTTGCCCGACGCGACTATGTCCGCCGCGCGCAGGAAGACGTCGCGGCGTACGCTGAGCGGGGCGCTCTCCCACGCCGGGAACGCCCGTGCAGCTGCGTCCACGGCGGCCGCGCAATCGGCTGCTGTTGCGGCTGCAGCGGTACCCACGACGTCGGTGGATGCGGGGCGCAGGACGTCGTAGGTTGCACCGTTGCTCGCGGGACGCCACTCGCCGTCAATGTAGAGGGGTGTGAAATGGAGGGACATGATAGTGAGTCCTCGAGGTACGTGCGTAGGCTAGTTGTATTCGATGTACGTAGAGTGTAAGCTCGCCTTATAACTATCGTTATTGTTGGGCGAACTCTATTCCTAGGGGGTGATTGGTCATGAGTTAGGCTTGGACTACCAGCGGTGAGAATCGTTCTTGGTAAAGTAGGTCTTGGGGAGTGTCATACCATCTTCTCGCGATTCAATCAGGGTGCATGATGTATTTCGGGCAATGGACGTTCTCAAGAAATCGGAGTTCCTTTGCG
This sequence comes from Porogramme epimiltina, assembly GCA_900155495.1. Taxonomy (NCBI): domain Eukaryota; kingdom Fungi; phylum Basidiomycota; class Agaricomycetes; order Polyporales; family Polyporaceae; genus Porogramme; species Porogramme epimiltina. The sequence continues at coordinate 41,482 of FTLJ01000741.1, forward strand.
AAGGTCTGCACAAAAGAGGACGGGGCTGGGGTCCTGCCGCGAAGGATGGTAGCATCGAGCATACTAGGATGAAGCAATTGGACTATCAAGGAACGTGCTAAAACAGATGACGTGGAGTAATAGCGCCATATTTCTACCCTCCCCAATCCTCGTCGCCGATTACCAGCTCATCCTGCCCCAAGAACGCGTGGGATAGCTCGCAGACCTGTTCACAGTGGAATTGCACGCCTCCCAATTGTTCATCGTGCTCTGCTGGAGTCAATGCCTCCAGTTCTATCTTCGTAGGCGAGGCGTGTATCCTCCACCCACACTGAGGTGTCCCGAGGATATCGAACAACACGTAGCGTAACGTTGGTGAAAGAACTCCCATGCGGAGCACTACCCTGCGCTGCTCTGTTGGGCTAAAGTAGGGGCTTGACCCACGCCACTGTGTACCACCATTGGTCACCGGAACAAGTGAATGGTCTTTGCACTGCAGACGCAATCTGAAGTGCGTCAAATGCATGTAGTTTGTGAGGGCGGTCACGAGAGGATCCTAGTGGTGCAGATTACACAAGTTAGTGCCATGTCATCCGTCAAGGTGGTCAGGCTGCATGGCTCACCAGAGTACCAACCCATCCCGCTGTTACGCCCTCGAAAAGAGGTGCACATACGTCCAAAGCGAAATGAGTGATCTCGAACCACCCCGGTACTTCCAACAGCCGCGTGAACGCGTCATCTACCGACGTGTGTCGAGCAGGTAGGATGCAATGATGCCCGATGTGTAGGAAGAGGTGCCGGGGGCGCGTACCATGGAGGACGCCAGTGAGAGCCAGAAAGTCGGAGGGATGGAGGGTCGTTCGTGTGATCTCAAGCGTGCGCACATGGCGGGTTAGGCCGAGGGCATCGAGGGCGAAGAGATCTCCACGCAAGATCGTCAGTTCGGGCCAGTGCATGCTGTCGGGGGTCTCTCTGTTCCTTAGTGCGACCGCCGGATGGGAAATGCCGGTGCGGAATGTGAGGTCGAAGAGTTCGAGGGTCCTAAGGGCCGGAAAACCGTGGAGGAGGGTCTTGAGAGTGAGAGAAGCAATGTGATGAAGGGAAAGGAAGAGGACACAGGGGTAGACTGGTACGGATTGTGGGGGCTGACGAGCATCTGCTGCGATGTGATAGGCTGTGATGGACTTCAAGGTAGCTTTGTGGGGCTCCAAAGCTGTCAGAACGTCGTCGTAGTCCGAGTTGCAGTAGAAATCGATGACCACCTCTGCCAAGGGTGCCAACATGGTACTAAGAACCACTTGAGCGCGGAAGCCGAGTGAGGAGAGATGGAGGCGCTTGAATGACCGAGACGAGGAGAGTGTCTTGGCCAACTGGTGATCGCTATCTTGAAGATCCGACACATACTCGTCGAGCTGGAGCAGCTCTTCGCATAAGTCTACTCGGAGTTCTTCTAAGTTAGAAGTGGAGCCTAGAACCTGTTTCAGCAGAGACAATGTTTCGATCTCGGCTTCCGTATAGCATTCTAGAAGGGCCCCTTCCTCTTCGCCATGTTCTTCAAGAGGCGTTGGTCCGGCTTCCACCGTCTGTGCGTCAAAATTGACGCGTAGGGTGAGCTTGCGAACGTGGACAGCCCTGAGAGGCGCGTTGCGCAAGATGAACCGACAAAACGAGTGGAGTTTGAAAATGTTCTTGATATCTACTCCGCGCCGAAGAAGATGGGGCATGCCAGCGGCATGCAACTCCTTGCATGTTAGCATCAGTGAGGATATGTCTCGCTGATTCTCGAGGAGTGGGAACAAAAGGCAAAAAACGTCGTAATCCAGAGTGGTAGTGTTGCGTAAGCCTTGCTCCCTGATGTCATGGATGTGTTAACACGGATATCGACAAGACAAATACAGTCAGGGGACGTACATGGTGGGCGAATGTAGCGGAGTGCCACTAAGAAGAATAAGCCGAGGTGGGTAGGAGGGGAGAGATCCACACACATACTCAAACTCTCTCCCTCTCCTTTTATGGCGCTGAACAGCCGCGGGTTGCGCATGAAGGAGGTCATTGTTTAGTCATCTAATGCAAGGAACAATATAAGTTCCTCAAAATGACACGGCCTTTGCAACAGTGGAGGACTGTGGCTATGCTTACTTTCGCTTTCCCTTGGCGCAGCTCTAAACACGGAGACCAATGGATGAAAGCAATATCCTAAAAAGTGACCTTGTCAGTAGCTAGGAGACCCATTACACTGTCGTCTTTCTTTATTCGCACCCTAGGCCGTGCCGAAAGCGTCTCCGAACGCTTCATAGGCTGTTCAAAATGTTTATTGCAATAACAAGGCTCTTATCTATCATCAAAGTCGTGAAAGATCGTACTAACGCTAGGGAATGCTCATGCCGGGCCCTTTTCTACGTCGACTACTTCTAGCCTCTTGTCCTCTTGTGGGACTTCGATGACGGTGTCCACTCTACTTTCCGGAGTGGCGGCCCCTTCGGCTACCTCAGTGGCGGCGAGGCGCTTACGTCGCCGCCTGGCAATGGGGTTCAGAATGAGGGCACAAAGAACCACAATGCCGTCCAGGAGCTAGAAATGAAGAACCATTAGGCCGTGGCGAAGGGTAAGGAGAGGGCCACGCGTACCACCACAAGCGAATACGTAACGCCGGCGACAATGTCGAAATCCTCTTTGAATGCGAGGGAGAGGTCGTTGAAGACGCCGCCCATCAGGTCAACACTGATGAATAGTATTGATATGCCGATCACTTCTTTGTACTTGTAGATCTCGTAGTATTGGGGGCTGCGACAGGGGAGAGGAATAAGCGACCTGGACCCACATGTAGCGCCAGAGCGCACTTACAGCAGGGCTACGGAAATGAGGACAGTGCTGAAGATACCGAAGAATCGGAGTGGGGCGAGGTTTCCGGCATTCGTTGCAGGCTGTAAATAGATGAGCCCCGGAAGTGAGGAAAGGCACCCCAAGTTCTCCTTACCCTGACCGCGTAGATCATCCCAACCTCAAATCCCGCGAAGAGCACAACAGCTGTGATGTACATCGCAATCGCGGCCGTTTTTGAGCGTTTGTGCCCATAGTACTGACACTGTTCCGAAGTCATCAGCACGTTGCGAGATGAGGGGACGAGCTGCCCAAAGAGGAGGGTATACCTGAGCCCAGGAAACGAACGAGAGGACGGCAAAGAGCTGTGGTTGGAGGATGAGCGGGATATTGAGGTTCTGTATGACACTGTACACCCCGAGGAATGCACCGGCGACACCCCACGAGAGCCTACGAAACCAAATACACGTCAGCAGAAGCACGGACACCGGAGACCACAGAAGTAGAAGCGGGAGCGTTGAATAGGGCGCGCTGACTGAGATGCCGTTGGACGCCGACAGTCACACGACCACGACAGGGTCGGCCTGGGACAAGCCCCCACTCCATGAGGAACAGAGTACCGAGTCTTACACGAGGTATTCGGACAAGCCGTCCACCGACTTTGTGCGGTATGTGTGCCAAATCTGCGGGACGAGCTGGACCGTCCAGCAGATGGTGCCTGTTCGGGTGAAGGAATATAAGAGTTGGGAAGCCGAGGAGCCTGTACCTATAGCCAATATGACGCACCCATAGTCCCGAAGGCATTCTCGGCGGCGGGAATGGCGGGCATTATTTAGAGTTCACCCAGGAGTACTCAAGCAGGTCGGTGGCCGGGTGTCCTTGAAGTCGATAACCTTTCCGTCGAACGTGCGCCGACTGCCAGTGGCCTGCAACTTGAAGAAGGACGGCGGGGACGCAGGTTCAGGTGTCGACATGTTTTATGCATCGCAAGCGGGTCGTGCATGGCGAAGCCGAAGCCCGGCTCAGGCGTTCTTGCGGGGTGTCGTGAGTCAACGTGTGCGGCATGGGGGGCTTTTCGAGCGCTCAGCACGCCAGCCTCGCAAAAATCAGGGGGGCGCTTGTTCAAATACATCTGGGCCGGCCGCCGGAGCTCCGGCGGGATTCGTCCGCGCCTAGTATGCGGCCAAACACCGAGGGGTGCCGAGGACTTGTTCCATTCGTCTTATTCGCGCAGACCGCGCACTGTTGCGCAATAGACTGGGGTCACGACGCCTATGCACGAGCCGGGAACGGGTATGACATGATGCAAGACGTACTATGACAGATCTAGGGTAAGCAAGGATCTACTCGATACACCAAGACGTAGCGCTACACTGGGGGGTATACCGTATCACAAACATGTACAGAAGGTCTAGAAAGTGTCCTGTCGAGACCGGTAGTGTGCTCGACAACGCATGTGCGACAAAAGCCTGCAGCGAGCGCGACGTACTCAGAGGGTATACAACACAATCATTCGACCCTGCCTCCACTAGCGTCGACTGCGACTTCCGGTAACGAGGAGACCCCCTTGGAGTGTGCGAACGATCCAGCCGTCTTCGGCGAGCGCATTCTTCACCGCTGGACCAAGTACGCCAACACCGTTGAGGGAATGGGTGCCTCGTCCAGTGATAATCTTGATTTCCTTGCCTGTGTTATAGGAGATAGTAGACAATGACTTCAGTCTACGCGAAAGCGATAAACGGGGGAGCACGCACCTGGAGCCCAATGCTCATCGAGGTACTGACGGCTGATCTCAACAGCCTCCACAATGATTGTGCCATGAAGGTCAATGGAGTCGCGGTTGATGGTAGGGTGTTCTTGACTATATACGAGAAGCCAGGTCAGCGAGCGAGGCACACCTCAGCTGAGCGGCAACTAACCGAGTACGCATGACCATTTCGCGCGCGTTGTCTAGCTGCTCCTTCCGCGCTTCTTGCTGCAGTTGACGTGCCTGCGGGCGCAACGTCAGACGAGTCGGATTCCAACGCCTCGAAGCGACCAGTGACTCACCCTCTCTGCGAAATAGGCCGCGACCTCGCCCCCATAGTTCCTCGCCGTCCTCCGCTGCCACGCCTTGCCCGCCTCCCTAAGCACTATCCGCCGCTGCTCCAGCAGCTCCCACGTGCGCGTGCGGGCCCGTTCGCGTGCAGCGAGCTCTCGCGCGCTGAGCTCGCCGACGTCACCCTTACCGCCCTTGCCGAGGCCGTTCCCTGCGCCGCGCGCCTTGCGCCCTCCGGCGGACGCGGGGTTCTGCGGCGTGTACGCGCGCACGACGCCCGCGAGCGGGTGCGGGCCCTCGGGCGCGGGCCTCGTGGGGACGGTCTTCCACGGGTTCTGCTGCGGCGCGCGCGGCGCGTCGGGCGGGACGGGTGGAGCGGGGAGCGTTTGCGCGCGGCGCGGGGGATTGGGCGGCGGCGGGACGGGGGGCGGGCCGGAAGGTAAGGTTGTGCTGGGCTTCGGGCGCGGCGCCTGCTGGTGGTACACGCCCCACGCGAACTCCCGGGAGGAGAAGTCGGCGTCGAGCTCGACGAGGAGCTGGACGACGTCGAGGGCCGCGTTCGGGTCCCGGCCCGTAGCGCGGAGGGCGAAGAGGGCGTCTTCGAGGAGCTGGTCGCGCTCTTCGACGTTGAGTTGGGTGTACATGGCGGAGGTGGTGAGGATTTCGAACATGCTGAAGAGGAGGGGGCTTTCTTCTTCGGTGAGTTCGTCTGAGATCGTCTTAGACTGCTTGCGGGCGATGTCGGCGAGAGCCGAGCGGAGAGCGATGGCTGGAGTGCGGTGCTGCGGTAGGTGGAAGATAGATTGGAAATAGGCTGTAGTGTGTGTGGGTATGAGGGTAGACAGGTGCGCTGCGACTGAAGCTAGCTGTGTCCATGGGTCGGGAGGAGCTGGACGAGAGCTGGACGGTGTAGGGCGGGCGTGCTGCTGTTGACGGACGTCCACTAGGGTGATGGTCGTGCCCTTCTGTTTCTGCTTTTTCTGCTTAGACTGTCCCCTCTTCTTCTTCGATTCGACCAAGTTCCAAGGGGCCTCGTATCCCAGCTCCATCGACTCCGATTCACTCAGCCCGCGCTCCTCCAGCTCCCGCACGTATTCGCTGGTGAGAACCTCCTCAACAAGAGCCTCCATGTCAACTTCGTCGATGCGGTCTCCAATGTTGGCGACGACGCTCTGGAGGTTGGCTGCCGGAACATGAGGGAAGATGGCGCGAAGGAAGCCGAGAGGCGTAGAGAACGGCTGTTTGCTGAGGGGGTCTGAGACTCCGGAGCTGGTGGAAGAGTACCCAGAGTTGTCCGTAGTTGAGTAGTCGAATGAACTTGAGGCATCATCCGCGAAGGACGCGGGAGAAACGTGTAGTTGAGAGAAGTCGGCAAGGTGGTCCGAGTCCACTAGCTCCTTCTCTGCCTCTGCCGCAAGGTTGGTGAGGACTTCGCGCAGTTGAGAGACTTCATTGCTATTGATGGAGTCAGAGCCTGAGATGTAATCTGCTACGATGGCGGCGATGAGGGAAGTGTCGAGGGGTGGTGAAAATTCCGCCTGAGAGCGCGTTCAGTTCAAGAAGTGGTTGCACAAGTGGAGAGCGCACCTGTAGGGTATCTTGTATAGTGGACTGTGTCGCCATTGCAGATAGATAGGATGTGGGTTTGGGGGATGTGTTGAGGCCGGCAGGGCTTTTGAAGGGTTGGCTCGGCTGCCGGAGAGGCTGAGCAAAGGATAGGATGGTAGAGGAATAGTCAGCCACACAGCTACTACATGGACGTAGCCGCCCATAGCGCTTCCCATTGCCCCGACCTCCGTCATCGCCGCAAGCTTCCGTCTCTTACCCGCCAGCCTCACCTTCTGCCTCTTACCGCCAGCCTCGCCTTCTCGCTGCTTCCGTCAGCCGTGCATAGCTGTTCTCGTCCGTCTCCGGCCATGTCGCGTGCGGCGAAGATCACGCTCGGAGCGTCTATCCTGGGCTCAGCACTCATTGTATGGGGCGTGCATCATCTTCAGACCACAGAACGCGAGGTGTGTCACACTCATTGTACGGTACGGGGGTGGTAGTTGGCACTAACGGCGATCGGCCCGTAGACCATGTACCAAGGCGTTATAAGGGATGATGAACGACGGCGTGAAAAGATGAGGCAGCGACAAGAGGATCTCCAGAGGTCTATCGAAAAGCGGGAACTTTATGAACGCGTACAGAGCGTGTCAATTCCTGCTTCTGATCCTACTGGGGATAGGTGACGTCGGTGAACTGGGATATAGCAGGTACACAGAGGTAAGTGCCTTGTAGCGGTAGCCTGTACCCTGACTTATTCTCTTCGTCTCGAAGATAGCTTCGATTGGTACTATCATACAGCGTATATACACTACTACCTCTTATTATGCAAACTCACTTCACGACCATGCAAAAACTAAGCAAACTTCCCTACTTCGGAAGTCTGGAGATGACGGGATACGGCGGCTCCTTCTCGGAGTGAAGAACCGCCATCCGGATCTGCGTCCACTCGTCCACATTGAAGTATCCATATCCGCTCGACCCCCTGGCAAAACACCCGCGTCAGCATTCGCAGCTCGTAGGCTTGGCAATGAAAACCTACCCCAGTCCTGCGAGACTCCTCATCCATTCATAAAAGACAGTGGGCCCGTTGATGTTTGTGTATCCTACAATATGTGAGTCTACGCCGTCATTCCTTCGTTCTGTCAAGCCATCTTACCGGAGCGCATCTTCTCCGAAACCTTAAACGCGTTGTAGATGTCCCTGGTCCAGAGACCAGCCATCAACGAATAGTCGGAACAGTTTGCCAACTCGATCGCCTCGTCGACAGTATCGACCACGGCAACGATCACGACTAAATCAATCCGTCAACACCCAAAAGTCGCAAGAGTCCTCCAGAGGCACGCACCTGGACCAAAGCTCTCTCGGTCCCAGAGCCTCATGCCCGGCTTGACGTCCAACACAACGTGCGGCTGCACGATGGTTCCCTGCCTCTGCATGTCTCCCACGGCAACCTTTGCCCCGGCGTCGACAGCTTCCTTCAGCAAGCTCACCACGTTCTCCGCTGAGGCCTCGGAAAACAGCGCGCCGATCATTGCGGAAGAGTCGTTCTGGAAGTCGCCAGCTTTCACCTGCTTGAAGATCCCGGTGAGTTGTTCTACGAATGCCTCCGCCGCACCCCGCTGGATGATCACCCGCTCTGTCGACATGCAGATCTGGCCGGAGTTGAGGAGCGTGGAGGACGCCACGGCACGAGCAGCGCGCGGGAGGTCGGCGTCATCAAGGATCTGTGAAGATACGAATGAGAGGTCTGTAAACAGCAGGAAGAGGGGTGGCAGCGACGCACAACTACGGGCGACTTCCCCCCGAGCTCCAACACGCATGGTTTGAGGTGTTTTGCCGCCTCCATCGCGATGATCCTTCCGACGCGATCGCTGCCGGTGAACTGTGCTGAGGTGAGTATGGTATAGAAGCCTCTATTGAACTCCACGAACGTTAATCTTGCGGACACTAGGATGGGCAATGATTTCTGCAGTCCTTGCGGGGGAATCATCGCGAGAGATGGAGACGTAATTGATGACACCTTTCGGTAGCCCTGCCTGTGTTGGGAGTTCAGGTTGGGAACGTCAACTACAATTCCTTATGTTCATACACCAGCCGTACCTCCTCGAACAGCTCAATGATAATGGCTTGGCTGCGGGGGCTCAGTTCCGCGCACTTGATCACGATGGTATTGCCACACAGAAGGGGGACTGTAATAGCCCGAACAGTGAGGTTGATGGGAGCGTTCCAAGGAGCTATCCCAAATCTAATGCCCGCGCGATAAGACAAGCTGCGTTCAGTACGATACCCCGCAAAGTTGCACCCGCGACACTCACACTACGCCAATCGCGGCCCGCTTCATAAACACTTTTCCGCCTGGGATCGCGGACGGAAACGTCTCGCCGACGAGCACGCTCGAGTACCCCGCATGTCCGCGCAGGAACGCGACCTGCCCGTGCCAGCTCGAGCCGAGCATGTCCTCCGTCGTGCACGTCTCCGCCGCGCACGCGTCGACGATCTTCTGCTTGTAGCGCTCCGTCGCGAGCAGGTCCGCCGCGCGGAGCACGAGGTCGCGCCGCGCTGCGGGCGGCGTCGCCTCCCACGAAGGGAACGCGCGTTGTGCGGCGTCGACGGCTGCAGTGCAGTCCGCGGCGGACGCAGCGGCCGCGGTGCCCACGACGTCGCCTGAGAGCGGGTTGCGCACCTCATATGTCGCGCCGGTCGACGCGGGCCGCCATTCGCCGTCGATGAAGAGAGGGGTGAACGGAGGCGCCATGATTGCGATAGGAGGCTGGGAAGTTTGAGCTATAGGTCTGTCAAGGGAGGCCTAGCGGGAAAACTATTGTGCAGAAGGCAAGACGGTAGTGTCAGGATTATCAGATGGTGAGGGCGAGAGGTAAGTGATGTTGAAGACAAAGCTTGAAGGCGGTTTTACTTATATATCCCCATATCGATAACGGAACGTTTACCATGGCACCATCACAGAATCTACTACGGCACGGGCGGTGGGCGTGGGTCGCTGAGAGCCTCCGAGGGTCATCGCAGATGTGAAGCTTGAAAGAAGTTCCTGTGACGCCCTGTATTGAAATACTGCAACTCTATGTATGTGTTATCTCAGAAGCTTGGAATAAAGGGCGCTGGGACTAGTGGCTGCTACTAGTCCTCCCATCATGGACCGTAGGAGGGAACGGGACTCGCACGCAACCTGCACACCCTGAGTAAGCTTCACAAGGATGGGTACTTGAATCTTCCCGATGGCTTCGACGTACTCATAGACCGGCTGAATCAGCCGGGGCGCCTGGGGGCGTTCCCATACCCGAGCGACGCCGATGCAGTTGCGAGAAACCTCTCACTGGCACTTCAAGACGATGAGGAGAGAAACTAGATTGAGGGCTAGAATTTGGCTGCATCTAGTCCGTGTCGATCGTATACAGCCTATATGAGTAGTCTTATCGTGGTAAGCGCTATCATAAACAGCCACAGTAGTTTCCGAAGTACTACTCGTACTAAAACCATTTGACTTAGTCAATAACGGATGCCATTTAGAGTCTTAGACGGCCCGATGGGCGTCCCGCAGGCAACGGCTGAATACATACACCCCAGCATCGTCAGACTTAGGTGTAGGAGCGCGACACCTTAACTAAGGTCGGAAACACAACAATGCCAGCTGCGTGATCACAGTGGCGGCATTTGGATGCTGCCAGTGGCGGGGTTCCTCTTGACATGTTATCACAGTTATGAGTTGTCGGCGTTATCCCTGAATGGATATGTCAGTGTTAGAATGACATTTCAGTTCATACTGCAACGTCGCGCGCTGCAGATAAATTTGAGGATATGTTCAAGGATGCTGAGTGGCGTAGAGGAGAAACCGATCGTCGCGCGCCCCATTCCTATGTCACGAAAATATTGATATAGAGAGCAATTATGACTGCATCCGAGTCGTTTCAGCCACAGATATTCAAAGGCAGTCCAGCAGAAGCCGTCTCCGGTAAGTTGATTTCAAGCATCACCTTATTTGAGACTACGCTCTACGGTGACCGGAAGCCGCAGCTTACGACAGGTCGCTGGCCGTCCGAGAGCGGGCCTCGGACATGGTGCGTCACCTCGGAAGCCATCTATTTTGACGGTGGCCCGGGGCGCTAGCTGTATGAGTTAGGGAACTCGACGAAAGCGGCAGGATTAGACACGGGCGCGCACACACACATCCGTGAAGAGAAGGCGTTCCGAGGACTACTCCGCCCGATTGGATCAAGGACTGCACTGAAAAAGGAAGAGCGATTGGGTCCTCGGTGATCCCCATACGTATGACGGTGGACCAATGCGATAAGTTTCCACGTTCTACTCGGCGCAGTATGTATCGCTGTCGGCTGTGTTCTCTTTTGACATTGTACTCGGATCCAGGTAGTATTCCTGTGCTGTACCCGCTTCGCGTGTGCAGTTCTCGAGGATAGGAGCTTGAAATGCTCTCCATTTTCCTCACATGAGGAAGAGAATGACCATACGTGGAGTGGACGAGGCGTGAAGATTCGGAGCAATGGTCCTGAGACCGATGCGAAGGTTACTGATAATCGCAAATTAACAAACCCTTTTAGGGTTCCTGTGCTCTGAGAAAGATTCGTTAACCTAGACTTATTGATCAGAATTTGAGACAAAAACTCACCACGATAGTTCAACTCTGTGACTGAGGGTCTACCACAGCTAGCGCATAGTCATGGCTATGACTCCAACAAGTCGAAATCTTCTGTTTACTCTAAAATCTTCATCAAGAAAATTTCCCGAATGTAATCGGTTGTGAATAAGCTGGGGGGTAACGTTAACACCCCATTGCAGCAGGACACTGCTACACCTGGTGCGTCGCGGGGATCTGATCAGTCAGACTTGAAGAATGGTCAATTCCTGAACCGGAGACATGATGTCTGTAAATGAAAACTCGAACATAATCACTGTCTTGATGTTTTGACCCGCGCCATTCGCAATACCCAGCTGCCAGATAAGCCTCAAAGAAATGTCATATGCCTTAACTGCAAGAATGCACGTCATAGTCTGTCTATACGGGGCATTAAGAAGCATGTCATTTGGGTTGCCTTCCGAACCTGTGTCAAGATGGCAGAGTGGAGAAACACGGATGCTCGCTCTTCGGACATGCTTCCTGTCTACGTATGTCAGACGGGGCACGTCCTATAGCGTTTGGATCTTCATAGTATGTTAGCTAGAAGAATGGCAAGAAATAATGTGACACTGTCTTCTATCTGGTGTTTGTAAACGTCGGGAATGTTTGTACTGCGGCTTTGGCAGTGAACGCAGGAAACCGCCGCGCTAGGGTCCACGGACAGAGCATTGGGCTCCGCTGGATCTGAGCTTCGCCGAGCACGGCCCCCACTTGAAGTATAACCGGAAAGGGATCCCTTCCCAATATCGACACGGAATCCGAGGGTGTTTTGTTCCAGTGGCAGCGCTCTAGTAGATCTACTACAAGAACGTTAGACCGATGTGAAGCATATAGGCGCGATAAGGCACTCTAGAATCCGGAGATCACTGACAGATTCGTGAATAACACACCGCGAGAGGTACATAGAAGCTAGCGTTACTGGGCGACGGGAGGCTGACACGTTTAGAGGACGAAGTTCAGTTGAAAGCTGAATCCGACTTTCCGAGGCAAGTGCCACGCACGTGATCGTTGCGGGCGTCTCTTCTCTCTGGCAGGCTGTCGCAGACTTCACTGCGCATGACCGCATAAACTTGACCCTCACTAGCCAGTAAACTCTGGTGTTCGTTTGATCTAACGCTGCGAGACTTGACGGAATGGCTTCTGACTCCTCATGGAGTGGATCTGATGAGGACTACCATCATCAAGTGAGTTAATTGTCCAACCTATGAGCGTTGTAACCTTACATTTGAGGCCTGACGCTGTCACAGACCCGGAAGCCGAAAAGGCGCAAGGTTGAATACAAGAGCCTGACTCGAGTTGCAAAAGCCAAATCGGAGGAAATGATATATGCGCACTTTTCGCTTGATCCCCTCCTCTGTACCCTTCGCAAGACGTCAATGAAAGCTTGGGATAGCGACGCTGATCTACGAGACTCGTTTGAGGCTGTGATTGAACCTATGCTGCCCGAACTCGAAGAGGGCGAACACCAGTTTCTGCGCCGAGAGAGAGGGATTGAGAACTCGGTGAGTTGTGTTGCACTACTGCCCCAAGTTTTCTCTCAACTTGAGCGGTTAGGAAGATCTGTTTCTTCTCCCTAGGAGCAAAGCTCACCTCCTTCGCGAGACTATATCGGCGTCCGCGGCCTCAAGTGCAGCATCTTCCTCGTTGTTGTGTCTACTAGATGCGAAAGCAAGACTACACTCGGTGCGCGCCCGTCGTTCACTCGCTCGCTGGAGCTCTCCTCATGGCAAGAGCAGAGAGTCTTGCGTAGAACTGTTCTCAATCGCACGTCCTCATATTTGGGTTCACACCCTGTCACCACCCTCCGCAACTCTCAAGCGACTTCTGCCCCTAACGCCCAGGTACTCAACGCGCTTTACGATGTCAAGACAACATCGTATGAGAATTCCTTTCTCTCCCGCTTACATGGTCACAACCCGAACTCTCAAGATGGGGTAGTAGCTGTCGACTGGGAAACGCGGACCCCGTGGATGGAACTCATGCACGACATCCGGGAACACCACTCCCTTGCACAGTGGGTAATATGCGCTCTCCCAGTTTCCCTGAAGAACTAACGGAATTCTTACCTTTGTCGCAGTCCTGAGCGAGAACGAGCCGACGAGACTATCGCACCCATCGAGTATCGCACTGTGCAACGTTCCCATCTCAATCAGGTTCACGAGCTGCTTTCACGGGCTTTCTGGGATGGCATCGATGGTGAGGCGAAATATAGAATCAGCCTCTTATTATGCGGTGCTGATTTCATGCTGGTATTCCCAGTGACCGACTCTTTAGACCATTCCCCGGAAAAATGTACTATCATCGCAACGTACAAGCAATTGGTCGTCGGGGCTGCTTTTCTGAGTTCGCCACAGGAGACCTATATTACCTACCTAGCTGTTCGTTCCGGCTGGGACAACTCTCAGGTCGCGACGTGAGTGCCTATACACGACAAGACTGGCAATTTAACCTAAACATTGGGCCAAATCCCATAGATCTATGCTCTATCATTTGATTACACTCAATCCCCATAAAGATATCACTTTGCACGTCTCCATCAACAATCCGGCTATGGTTCGTGTCTCCCTATAGTGTCTTATGACGATAAACGAACTGACGACCCCCTGTAGCTCCTGTACAATCGCTTTGGGTTCAAGGCAGAAGAGTTCATCGTCGGCTTCTATGAAGATTATGTGGACCCTAACTCGCCACAGTCCAAAAACGCATTCCGACTCCGTCTCCGACGATGGTAATGGTGTCAAGGCCTGCCAGAACCATACAGCTACTGGACTTTCGCCTTCTTCGTTTGCCGGTCGCCCGCTGTCCTGGGTGCCGGGGAACCTGACTGCGGTGTGGAAGAGGAGGACGCGTAATCGACCGGCTGGTACCTCTTTTCGACCTCTTCCACCCACTTGCCGCCCTCTGCGCCTTCGAACAACCAGACGTGACTGATAGGCAGTATCAACACGGCGTCTCGAGGCGGGTGTTTACTCATCGGACATACCTTTCACCCACTCGCCTAGGTTCGAACTCGAACTCAGCAGAAGGCCGCTTCCTCAAGTTGGGTCGCGGCGGTTGGAGGTGGTTGCCTCCGGGAACCGGCGGTGGTGGCAGGTCCCATCCTAGTTTACGGCAGAGGTGTTGGACCACGTCGTCCGCATTGCCGAGCAAGACCACCTTCGGACAAATTGCACGTTGTCAGCATGCGGTGGGATGTCAAACAATCGTTCGCGCTTACGTCGGGGTTGATGTGCTTCACCGGGGTTTTGTTGATGAGGATCTGGGGCACCGAATGGGGCAGATGGGCTGAGGACGGCGATGGTGAGTTAAGCTCATACATGACGGATGCGGGTGACTGTAGACCTACAGATTGTGTCCGAAACAGGTGCCACTTTGAGGGAAGTCCCGATAATGATGACTAGGTCGACTTGGCCGCGGTCTTCAAGAAGCGAGCGGTCAAAGACGTCGTCAAGCTTTTCTCCAAAAAACGTAATGTCGGGCTAATACCGATCCGATACCTTCAGCACCCGTCCCCGTCTTACAATGCGTGTCTCGGACGCGCAGCTCACCTTCATTACGCCAGGAGGATAGTCAGGCGGGTCCGGCTCGTCGGAGGCGTCGCTGTCCCAACCATTCTTGCGCTTCTTGGCCTTCTTCTTCCCACCCTTGGTCGTTCGTGCTGCGGTCGGCGGCGGCGGCGGTGGGGCATTGCAGACCTTGCAGAGGGGCACGCGCTGGGACATGATCTCCTCCGCGATCTCCGCCCCGGGCACGCGAACTTTGCAATTGATGCATGACGCCGTGGCGAAGGAGCCATGACACTGAACCACGCGTTGCACGCCCACGAGCGTCTCTAGAGTATCGATGTTTTGGGTGTAGTTCTGTATCGGCAATATGGAGCTTAATTAACGAGCGGGTTCGCGAGTTCGCGTTCTCGAAGCCGCTTAGAAGCGGCTGTGTGTGCTTGTGAACTTACTCGTAAAAGCTAAGTACACAATCAATGACACGCCAATCACGACAACTAAGTAAGAAACATTGCGCCCGAAAAGGAAGGTTACATACCTTGCCCTTGTCCTCCATCAGTTTGATAAAGCGGTGACAAGGCGAGGGTATAAAGTTCGAGGGGTATATTTTGCTGCAGCAGGGGCCGACACAGCGTCAGCTGGTTACCCGGAACGTGTTCCCGCGGTGCGGGCGGAATAGTGTAGGTGTTGAGAACCCACCTAGCGAATGAACTGCGCGAGAAGCACGACCATGTTAGCGCGCGAGACGGGGTAAGGAACGACCGGCGTGTGTGGGCGCATACTAACTAGAATACTGAGAAGCGCAACTGAGTCAGTAACGCACTAGGAAGCGCGGCGGCACACGATACACTCACCGGCCGGGTTCTCACGAAAGTACTGGATGTCGAACCTAAATTTTAGGGGCGGCTGGGGTCAGAAAGCTGTCTGAGGCGGCCGGGGTGATGAATGGAGACCACATACATCTGTTGGGGGTCGTCTAGTTCGTATTCGCCGCTGTCCTGAAGAGACGCGTAGAGGCCGTTTCTGGAACGGAAGTCCGGGATGCCGCAAGAAACACCTGTAGTGTGATCGTGGGTGACACGAAGCAGTAGTGGGAGTCAGTGTTCCATTGCTTCTCGAACGCCACGAAGGAGAACACGGAGGCAATACTGGACGAATTAGGACTTGACTGACTTATCCCTGCACCCGTTAATACTAGGATTCTATTTGACGCCGTGATGAGATTGACAACGTCGCCGATCGTGTTGTACGTCAATAAGCGTTCGCGCGATTCCAGCCTACACCGTGGAAAAAGCCAGCCAACGGGGAAGTTTGAGGGGATAAGCGCTTGGATACACGGAAAGGCGCAGGGACTTACTCGCGCGTCAGCGCCACGCGCAAGAAGTACAGGAGCGTGCGGCGCTGTTTTGCTCGCAGCTCCTTACACTGCGGGGAGCCATCAGACCTCCGATCGCGGCGGAAGATATCACAAGCTGGAGGGTTCGGTGACACTAACCAGACAAACGCCAAAGGCGTAGAGCAACTTCGGGATAGGGATCGCGCGCCGAATCACATATTCGTTGACGAATTCAGCCATGCCTAGGGTGCAACATGTAAACTAAGCTTTCGGGAGCCGATAAGTGGTTTACCTTGCTCCTTCAGGACGTGCTTCATTTGTTTGACCTCCTGGGATGTCCATGCGGTCTGCGCTGAGAAGGAGAGATGTCAGCGTAAGATGTACCCCAGACACACATGCACGCCGGCGCGCGCACACGCCACAAAATGCCCACGACGGTCGAATGTCACGAGCGGATAGACTTGGCACGAGAGACTCACCTTCTTGGAGGTAAACCGAGAGCTCGTCTGCAACGTCGGCGCTGTCTATGTCTGGTTCGGAGCCATCCTCGTCCGAGCCCGAGCCGCCATGGTCCCGGTCCGCAGACGCCGGCCCGGGGACGTCTTCCCCTTCTACATCGACGTCCCGGACCTCCTCGTCCGGGGCTACATCACCTTCCAAGTCGGAGAGGGCGTCCGCAGGAAAGCCATCTAGAAGGTCATCAATCACGTCGGGGTCCACGTCGACTTGCTCCGCGGCCTCCAGGAAGGCGCGCACCTGGAGCTCATACAGACGAGCGGCTGTACTCTGCGCGCGTGGAGTCGAGGGCCCCGCCGACGGGGGTGGCGTTGGAGTTGGCGGTGTAGATGGCATATATGGCGGGACAGTCTGCAACAGTGCAGATCACGCCCGAAACAAGAGACAGCTTCGGGTTGCAATGTCTGTGGTGGCGATGGTGGTGGTGCTTGAACAGGTTCCTCCCGAGCGCCCACACGTCCCGATCATTGGTAGCATTACGGTCACGGGGTGATCGACCCTAACCCGATGTCCCATGTGGCAGTTGCATCACCATACCTCTTCGCCTCCGCCAACGACGGCACTGTGTTCAAGGCACACATGCAGCAAATATGGCCTACGAGGGGTATATTGGCAGAGGAGGATACACACAGGATGCGACAAAAATCTTCGTGGCAGTGGCGCAGAAAAGGAGAAAGGGCGGGGCGGAGAAGACGACCAAAATGTGATAAGAAGGTTCGACAACGCAGCAAAACATGTCAATTAAGGCATTCATGCTGGGACAGAAGTTGAGGCTGAAACATGGCAGGAACGAGAAGGGGCAGTACTACGAAAGTTTTGCTCACAATTCATAGCAAATCAAATAATCTGCACCACTATTCGAAAGCGTCACCGTCTTTCAATAAAAGTTCGTCGTCTTCGGAATCGTCTGCACGCAAAGGCTCTGGGTTTGTCATCATCTTGATCGTAGGCCAGCCCGTATGCTTGTATTTTCCGCCAGTGTCTGAGGCAGTTGTTTGAGTAACGGTTCCAGAGCGAATACGTCCAGTGCCAGAGCGAGAGGCGCTGGCAGATGTCGCAGCTGATAACGCCGACGAGGCTGAAGCAAGAAGTGGTGCATAATCGGAGGCCCGGATGGTGTCCCCTCGTTTACGACTGACTCGCCCTGGGACACCCTTGGCAGAGGGATTGGCGTCTTGGGGCCGAGCAGAGAAGGCAACGCCAGAATCATCCGCGCGCTTGAGCATGTCCCATTTTTTGTCCTCTAATAATATCGGGGAGCATCGGGGAAAAGATGAATGTGGGTTTCTACGGAGCGGGCACTGAGACGGGACTTACCATCTAGTCCAAGGACAGAGAACAAATCTAGTAACTCATCGCCGTCTGGGCACGGGCTAGCTTGAACGGGAGACGGGCTAGGGTTGGAAGACAAGAGGAAGGACCCTGGGCTATCAGGCCGAATACCGGAAGAAGGGGCAGTAGAGCCAGATGACTGATAGGTACTATTAGTGGCTGTTGTGCGGGGCCGGATCTTGTGCGAAGAGTTTGGGGCGTGCTGGCTAATAGAGAATGCAGGCTCGAGATCTACTTGATCGATAGGGGGCACCTCCGCCGGGGACCGGGACCCTTCAGATGCTGGTGCACGAGGAGAGCGCTCCGTTTCTGACATCATGCCCGAGAAGTCAAGGGCAGAAGAAAATAGACTATCGCTGGACAGGTGGACGATGGTTCTTCGGCGACGGCGGGGTGGATGTGCGCGGCTAATTTTTGATTCAACCGGGGAACCAGGAAGACTGCTGTCAGACATGTCGACATCGCTATCGTAGCGGAAGCTGCGGACCGGCGGCGGGGGGTCTGCGTCGAGTTGAGGCATGAGACCGTGAGCCCAGATACCAACCGTAGCGCTTCGCCGTCGCCGAGGCGGGGTGGATATTTGCATGGGTTCATCAACGAAGAACGAGGGATGGTCAACGGCTAACTGCTGCTTGTTTCCATCTACCCCAGGTGACCCTGGCGGCGATGACGAGCGTGGAACCTGCCGTGGGGGCACTAGCCAGGACCCAGAAGTCAGATCGTCCAGGGCCGGTTTTACCATAGGCGTAGAGCTCGAGCGGTTGTGTGTAGGGGCTGTGACCTTCATAGGGACGGACATCTCGACTTCAGTGACCCCTAACACGGGAATTGAATGGACGTCCAGTACGCTGGGAGTCGCCTGAATGATGTTGCGGCCCGCGACCTTTTCCCGGAGGGCTCCAGACTGTGATAGTGTGCGAGACTTCGCGTGGTGACCAGGTCGCATCTTATGTCCTCGAAGAAGCTTGTCCGGAGAAGTTGTGCGAGAGCCTGGGCGACTGCTGAAAGGTGAGGCAAGCCGGCGACCGCTGGGACGGAGGATATTTTCTTTGAGATTACGAGAGCTGGTGCGAGTGATGGGGACGGCAGGAAGAGGTGAGAGCTGGTCAGGAACGACGGAAGGCCGCGTGTTGGCAGACAGGGCCATAGATTGATCGGAGGGTCCAGAGACACGCGGGGTGCAGAGGCCAGAGGAAGAGGAGACAAAAACACCACGCATATAGTCAGTGTCCTCAGGGCCGTCGCTATCTTGGGGTGCAAACTTGTGTTTCTTGAGCGGGCGGTTCTCCTCATTGGCCACGCGAGACAAGTCGGAGCTTCCGGGTTCAACGGAAGCCGATCTCGCAACATGACGAGCGCGTTTATTCATACGGTTCGCCATCTCCGCGAACGTGACATCTTCTGCATCCGGGTGGAGGGGGCGAATAGGAGAAGAGTGAGTTGCATCGCTAGCGGCGTCTTGGCGACGAGGCCGACGGCGACGGGCGTACGTGGTGAGCGGCCTGCGCGCTGAGGAGGCCATCGGCCACGGTGTGTGGGGGGTCGTGGATGTCGAGTGAGCAGGCGCGGTCGGTGTCGCGCTCGATGACGACGCTGGGCCAAACAGCACCAAATATCTACGTCGTGCTCACGGGCGCCTGGTGTGCCAGTCGAACATCGTGTTGTCCCTGTCCACTCCACTCTCTCGCTCTTTTGGATGCCCCTCTCTTGCTAGCTCACGTCTGCTCTCGCAATCACGCATATACTCTGCCTGGTGCACCTTTCTTGCCCTATCTTTCACCATGGTCGTCACACGACGCACCCCAGCCCCGCCAGTGGCAGCTTCGCGCACGGCGTCCGCCCAGCCTATTCCTCGTCTAGGCAAAAAGGCACCCAACGACGCGTCAAGTGCCCCAGAAAAGCCGAGCCCTCTTTCAAACGGGAGTAACTACGATGCTGCCGGAAAGAAGAACGATGCAGGAGTGGGACCACTGGTGAGTTGTCAGTCGTTTAGGCGTGTTCTGGGCTAGGGCTGTTGCGGTTTACCCTGGATCCAACGAGAAGTCACCGGCGTTTTGTATAACGGCATGGTGCTACGGCTCCAGGACCTATGTCTGAGCACGGACGTCTGGTCCCGCCGATTCCGGTGGCTACATCGCCGCACCGCAGGCGCTTCATAAAGATTAAGCGTAGCCTGTGTGCGTGTGGCCCCCAATGGTCGTTCGCTTGCCATTCGTCTGGTAATCTGCGGCCGCCGCGGAATAGCGTTGTGGTGTGTGGGCGAATTCGTATAATGGCCTGTCCACCGCAGTTCGGTACATAGTTCGGGATGACATACCGGCCCATGGGCGGATGGTCTCCGCGCGTTGACGTTTAACCAAACGCGTCCACTATATTCAGCCATTGTCATCTTTAGCTGACTGATGCCTTTCGTACTCATCAGTCAGGTGCTGGTACCAAATCCGCCAAGCCGAATGGGAAACAGCGGAAGAAGAAAGGTGAAAGGGTAAGCAAATATTAGACCATATCTATCTTTGCGTTTCCTGAATTGGTGTACAGAAAAATGCTGGCGGGTCCACTAGCTTCACGGAACTGCTATTTCGCGCCTTCCTTTTGTGGTTCACGATCTACACCCTTTCCGTATGTCCCCAAGACGAACAGCTCAAGACACCGGTTTGTCGGGGACTCGCCGAATACCGCCGTCTGGTCATTGAGCCGTACATTCTCCCACCCATTCAACAAGCACTGTCGCATCCTTCTGTCTCACCTTACGTCGAGAAGGCGCGACCATACGCCGATTATGCGGTTCGCACAGCAAAGCCCCTGGCCGCGCGCGCCCAGAAGGTGTTCAACAGTCGCGTGGTTCCGCAGTGGAACAAGCGCGTTGTGCCACTCTACTACACGTACGCCGCTCCGCAGCTTTTGAAGCTGGACGCGCAAGTATCGCCCTACCGAACTCGGGCCGAGCAAGAATACGAACGTGTCCTTGCACCGTATATACGTCGCACCGCTACCACCCTGTATCAATGGCAACACCAGGCACGACCGTATATTATCTTTGCCACTGAGAAGGCGTATCAAGGGTATCAAACTGCTCGACCGTACGCCAGACCAGTATGGGAGAAGGTCCAGGTAGTCCTCGCTCACGTGGCAGCTTTCCTCGGAGAACAAAGGAGACAATTCGTCGACCCACATGTCCAGAAGATTTGGGACCATGTCAAGGAAATGAGTAATGGGAAGCCCGGGATTTCCGCAACCCCCATGCGCAGTTCGGTGTCGCCCCAGGTTTCCAAGGCATCATCGCAGATCTCCAAGGGGTCCGTGAAGATTTCATCGTCCCTTTCCTCCGTCGCCTCGACTGCCGTCTCTGGAGCGGCCCATGTTTCTGGCGCCTCGAACAGCGGTGCGGACTCTACCTATTCGGTGCTCTCAGTCTCCGATGACTCGTCCGCTGCTCAAACCGCGGAAGCTGCCAAGTCGACTGCCTCCGCGGCGGTTGAAGACACTCCTGTGGTCACCAGCTCTTCCCTCCAGTCCACCGCCTCATCAAGTTCTATCGTTTCAGTTGCCACTGACGCCGCTGCGTCGTCTGCTTCCTCGCCCGCCGAATCGGCTACCCCCCTTGTAGATGGGCAGGCGAACACCGCATCATCTATATCCCAAGACACCACCGCGTCATCCCTGGTTGAAAGCGCCACAACGGCGGGTTTGGACGCCGTAAGCCAAGATAGCCCCACTGCATCCTCGACAAGCGCGGATCAACAGGCATCCGTTGCCGACAACCTTAACGTGCCGGATGCGGCTTCTCCCGTCACGGTCACAGAGACCCTTGCTGTCCCCGAGACAGACCGTATTGCGCCTACATCGGCTCCGGAGACGGACCCGGAAGATAGCCTTTTCACCGATCCGGATATGCAGCTCTTCGAGGAGCTAGGCCTCATGGACGATTTCCTTTCTGATGACGTCCCCGAAGACCCAACGGAGCCGGAGGTCGACTTGGAGGCGGAGCGCGAGCGCGAGGCCCAACGCCGCGCACGTGCCGAAAGGACCGCGGAGATCCGTGCCGATATCGAGGGCCGACACGCACAATGGGAGAAGCAGGTCGAGGAGAGCATTGCGGTAAACAAGAAGGCACTCCGAAAGTCGCTCGTCGCTATCCGCAAGGCAGCTGTCGCAGAGTTGAAGCAGAACGTGGCGATCCGTGAGGAGATCGAAGGGCTCATGGAGGATGCGGAGAAATTCCTGCGTGGCGCCGAGAAGTATCTCGCGAACCTCCAGAAGGAGAAGCGCACACTCGAGGAGAAACAGATCGTTTGGGAACGCGTCCTTGGAAAGCTGGACGAAAAGTTCCAAGAGCGTCTGGGACAAACAGAGGCCATCGTCAACGGCTGGTACCACGGCGTCCTCAGTGAGGAGCTGACGCTAGTATGTTCCATTGCGTCCACTCGCCGAGCGCCTGCTGACCGATCCATAGGTTAAGCGTCTGACGGACGAAGTCAAGGAGATTGCAGACCAAGGCCAGGCCGACATTGGCCTCGACTATGCGTACCTCGACGATGTCACGGTTCAGGACTGGACCCGTTACCACGACCTCATCCGCAGTATGTAGTTTTGATACGATGCTCCGAGCCGATGCTAACTTCGCATGATCTACAGGGAGCGAGAACTTCACCACTCTCGCCCAGAGCGTTCAGGACGGCTCGCACCCGTCGCCGCCGATCAACCCGGTAGTGCCCGCGCTCCAGGACCTCCAAGCCGAGGTCGAGGACGTCATCTCCGGATACAACGCGCGACTCCGCAAGGTCAAGCGCAGCGGCGTCCGCGCGTTCGGCTCGGCCGACGAGGCGGCCGGAGACGAAGAGGACGGATCCGCCTCCATTCTTCCGATCGAGGAGCCTGAGCAGACTGGAGTTGGTGCAGACGTCCCGCCAGTTGTGGTCGGGCGTGGGAAAGAGGAGGTCGAGGCGGCTTTGAACCGCGTGGCGGAGGCGGAGGGTCGGAAGGTATCCTCGCCCGACGAGCCTGAGCAGTCCAAGAACACTGTCGCGACGGAGGAAACGTCGGAGTCGGCGCCGCTGCACCAAGAGCTCTAGGGATCTTCCAGGTGTTGATCTCAGTTGGTTAAGTTTTTGTGAGTGCTGATCATCGCCCGCATTGCTTTCCGCTGCTGAACAAATTTCAGGCTTATTTCCCGTCCATCTCGCTACAATTTTGCTGCTCCGAGTGGCGTTATTTATTCGCGTCGACCGTTGGATTAGTTCGGACGGAGTCGCACCTGCCCCTTACAATTACCCCATTCCAATACTTCCCCTACTTTATCTCGCGCAACCTGCATCACCCCGCTATGGTATCGTTATGTCATGACTAGTACGATCTGTTATCATCACACCATGCAATGGATTATCCGCATTGTCAATACTTTGAAGGCCGAAGCGCCGTCTGCGTCAAAGTTGGTCATGGAACCCGCCGCAACAACAACAAAAGATCAGTCCGTGGCGCCGGGATGGTGTCCCCAGACATATGAGCGATGTGATCTACAGTGATGATATTCGGCGGACCATACACGGAGGAGAACAGCGGCACCTCCAGCAAATATGAAGGAATGAGGCAAATACAAAGATGGAGATTAAACGGCCACTTTAGAGAGGAGAGCAAGGTCAAACAGCGACAGAGAGCAAGTGGCGGTCACGGGCAGATAGATCAATCGTCCTCGTCCATCGCATCCTCGTCAACCGTCTTCCACCTGAGGTTTGACTCGTAGAAATCGATCAACTGGGGGGGCTCGGATAAGGAAATGTTCTTCACATATCAGGACCGCTGGGCACTGACCTTGTGGGGCATCTTCTGCTTGCAGATTTCCGCAGGTTCCCGGCCGTGGCCCATGCCTTTTTTTCTGCGATCCCGACGGCGTCAGCGTCAGACACTCGGGGCGGAAGGAAAAATGCGGCGCACAACGTAAAGTAAACCATCAAACCGCCGTCGGGAGTCCGTTCCACGGTGTCGATCTTCTCGACACTATTCTCCCAGCTGAGCGTCGTCTTGAACAACTGCTTCATGTCCGCAAAATCGTCCTCGTCATCGTCCTCGTCCGGATCCGCGCCGCGCGCCGCCGAGGCGGACGTGCCGCCGCGCTTGCCTTTGCTCGCCGTGCTCGCCGACTTGAAGGACGTGCCCGCGCTCTTACGCGGGTTCTTCTTTGGGGCTGGCTCCTTCGCCGGCTCCTCGGACGAGTCGCGGGAGGCGGCGGTGGACGCCTTTGACGGCCGGCCGCGTTTCTTGGGTGGGGCGGGGGACTCCTCGACCTCGGAATCCTCCTCGTCATCGTCGTCGGCACGGCCCTTCTTGCCGCGTGCCTTGGTCACTGACTTGGGCCCGGGCTTCGCGCGCTGCGCACCCTTCTGCTTTGACTTTTGCCAGAAGGCATTGATGAGGTCCTGCGCGCCCCTAGAGCAGGTAAACGGGTAAACATGCAGCTCCAGGTGCACAGACGCGACGTGACACGGAGGAACGGGCACACAAAGAGGACCCGACACGCGTTCGGGCGCACCCCCTGGGCTATAGACGCGAAGACGGAGGGAGAGAGTGCTCACTGGGCATCAATCTCGTCCACCCAGCTGTTGTCAACGTCGTCGAAGCCCTTCCACTTCACATAGTAGCCTATCCTGCCCTGCGAACGCCCATGTTCAGCACGTCGCACGCGCGAGGGGGTGACGCGCCACGCACCTCGGGGAACGCGCCATGTTTCGCCTCGAGAATCTTCTCGATCTCATACTCCTTGTCCGGTGTGCCAGAAGCGTTCCCGTCATCCTCTTCCTGGTCGTCGTCGTCGTCGTCATCTTCCGCCGCGGCGCGGCCATTGCGAGCGGCGGACGCGCCCTTGGAGGACACGGACGCGGACGTCTTCTTGGACGCTGGCGGGTGGTCGCTCTCGCCCTCGGAGTCGGAGACGTTGTGAGAGGTAGCTTTGGCCATGAATGCTTGACAGGACGCGACGGGGGGTGCGGGGGACGTGTGGCAGAGGCGAGTGTCCGTGCAAGAGGGACCGTGAGAATTTGGCAAACGCGTCGCGGGCGGTTAATTTGCTGCAGGCGCACGCTCAGCTGCGTGTGCGCCCTTGTATTAAAGTCGCCTTGTATTGGGACAGCGTTGCAACAAGGCTACTCTTTCCACAGACTAGAAACAGCGAACGTACATTACAGTGTATGGCGGGGCCGTAGAGAACAACAAGGGTAGGTGAATTGCAAACGAGCAAGGATAGCGACATGCACGAACTTGAGCAGCACTGCGAGCGGACGTCATCCCCATCTCTAATCTCCTCCACGCCTGCGAGACGGACTCGCGCTCCGCCCACGGCCGCCGCGACCTTTCTTGGGCCCTGCGGGGGGTGGCCGCACGAACGCAAAGTCGCACTGGAGAGTCTGCTCGAGCAGGGCCGTGCCCGAGGCGCCATCAATCGCAGCCTGAGCCTCGGCCATCGTTTCGTATTCGACCAACGCGTAGCCCTGGGGGCCGGAGGTCGGGGACGCGATGAGCATCACGCATATACAGGGGCGAGGATGGGGGCGGGGGCCGCGCGTACCTTGACGTATCCTGTCCTGCGATCGAGGTTGAGGTGCAGGTTTTTGATTTCGCCGTAGTCAGCGAACTTGTCCATGACGTCCTCCTCCGTCGCCTCCTCGTGCACATTGGTGACGAGCACAATCCAGCCCTCTACGGCTATAGGGCAGAGGCGTAGGGCTGTGTCAGGATGCGAGCAGTGGAGCGGCGAGGCTAGAGATGCGACGTACACCGCGCCGCCCTGCTCTCGGACGTGTGTGCGGACTCCACCCGGTCAAAGACCTGTTCCGACGTGACAGCACTCTCGTTTCCTAGGACAGAGATATGGGCGGCGTAAGCGGGCGACGTTTGTCTGGGACGACGAGTTTCATTTGCAGCAACGCACCGGCTGCGCTCTGGAAACCGCGACCCTTGCGGCGGACAACCCCTCCTGGACGGGTGCATGAGCGACATCGGATGACACGGAAGATGGTGGGGCGATGGAAGGAGACATACCTTCATCAATGTTCATACCGTCGTCGGACATGGTGGATGATTGGGCGGAGGACGACGCGACGAGCTCGAACAGTGCAGTCGAGCAGACTGACGTTGGGCAGTGTTGGCGCCGAAGAGGCGCAGGCGTCTGTGTGACGCCGGCATTGCCATTCCTGGGCGGGGTCCATGGAGAGTCCCCCGGCGCACGAGGCCGGGGACGAGGGCCCGCTCGGCGTTGTCCGGCCGAATGGCGCCGGGGGGAGATTGGGTTCAGCGGAGGATCTGAGCCCAAGCCTCCGAGCCGCCCTGGCAGTGGCTCGTCCCTAGGGCCTCAGACTCAGCTAAGCCCCACCGGTCCTCTTCAATTCCCTTTCCTCCCAGGACGGGGGGCTCATGGGCAAACCCTGCTTGTGTTTTTTTCCGGGCGGCGACCGTCTTTTTCGATTGTCCCCCGGGCTGACACTCGTGGTCGCCAAACCCGGCGTCGCTCTCAGCAATCCCCGTCGCTCGGATACGTCTGGTTTCGACACGCGCGGCCAGCTCGACGAGGCCGTGCACCGCTTGTGCGCGCTACGTGTTACATGTCGCCGTCCACGCCAAACCTCACCGACACTCCCCGCCGACCTCCGTGGCCCTCCATGACTCGCTGCTACCGCCGCTTTTGTGACATCTAGGTAACACGACCGTTGACTCGCGCCGCATGCGTCCCTCCATTTGACACTCCGGAAACCCTGACCCAACTCCGAGTCTCTAAAATCAGTCGCGTACATAGCATGATCATCAAGCAACTGGCCATGTAAGCATACCTTCCCCCGTACCTTAACCATTCTACCCGTTACGTATCCGTCACTTCTGAGCCTTTTTTTGCATGTCCCCCCGACCGAGCCTCCCGGATCTCAGATATCAAAAACAAGCGCTCCTCCAACCGAATAAAAGAGCCACGAGCCACCTCGTCACCCTCCACAAATCCTCGTCGGTCCTTTCTTTCTTTCGTTCTCGCTCTTCTACACTCATACACGCTATGTCGTCGCCACTCGTTAATCACCCTTGCATCGTTTGCTGCCGGCCCACTTCTATGTGGTGCAGTCGCTGCCAGAATGCTTGGTACTGCACCCCTGAGCACCTTTCCAATGTCTGTTCCAACTTGTCTCCCAACGTTTCGCGTTCGCTTACTGACCAATTCGCGCCACCCAGGATTGGCCTCGCCACCGCCGCGAGTGTATTCCAACCAATACGTCGCAGCCGCAATACCCGAGTATGATTGCCACTCCGCCTCCGGTCCAGGCGGAGGTCATCTCGGTCTCCGCGCTCCTATTCATGCCGCACGAGGGTGAGCAGCCATTTGCGCGACCTTCGGGACCCTTTCAGGCTGTGTGCGCTGACACGCGCGGTTACGCTTGGCTGTGTACAGACCGCGTCCGCGTCACCACCGTGCGCTGCCGCCCACAGGGCACAGTCTCGCAGGGAATGTGCCCCACTCCGCTTGTCCAGGAATACTTTCCGGAAAGCGTGCCCAACACTATCATCCTCACGCAGGGGTTGAACGGGGAGCCCTTACGGTTCCCGCTCCACATTTGGTACTGCCCCACCGCGCTTCAGCGCGGCGCGCCTGTTAATCGCGCGATTTACCGCATAACCTCCGGCACGGCTCCCAAGCCTTGGTGCGGGCCGGTCGTCGTCCTCAAATTCAACGGGTCGCGACGCCAAGGGTACTCCGACGCGGGGACTAATGACCTCCCCGCGCTCTCGGCGTATTTTCTCGCCTATAATTGAGACGCGCGAGGGTGCGCGTGCGCGGCCCGTCTTCACCTGTCCACCCGCTGATGCTCTCTTGCTTACTACTCGGCTTTGTGAACATAAAAAGAAACTCATGCGCTTAATCGTATGTATATACTTTGGCTCTAATTACTCCGTCTCTGTTCCAAGCCGGACTGTGTTGTATCCTCCCCTCCGTATAACTAGCTCTCCTCTCTCTATGTCCTCTGCCCGATTGTACCTTTCCTTGTCTAGAATATTATGGACTACCTCGTTCCCCCTCCCCTTGCGCAGTGAGATAGCGTGCCCACGCCCACCCACACGACACGCGACGCCGATCTGGAAGGGCCCCACGGGAAGGAAAGCGTGGCGCGCTCTGCCACGTTCACCGAGTGCACAGGTACGCGTCTGCCTGCGCGCCGCCTTCTCCGACTTCCTCTTCGCGGTGCGAGCGATCGAGATCTTCTCGTCGAACGTCCTGACGTAGAGCGCCTCTTCCCCGGTTCTCCCGGACACTCTAATTTGCGCTTTCATGGCGCGCGTGTGCCTCGTGCTCGCAGGTCGTCTCGTCTCCGGAGCCCTCTCCTCCGCGCCCGCGGTAGAACTGCACAGGACGTGCACCCTCCGCGTCCATAAGCACCTCCGCGTGCGCGCGACGGCACCGGCCCCCCGCCGTTTCGTTCTCCCTCCGCGCCCGAGCGCTGATCACCAACTCAACTTTACGACGAGGCCCGCCGCGGAGCCCCATCATCACCGGTCACCACGCTCTCAAACTCAGCTGGTGCTCGCCGGCGCCACGGGCGGTCGGTCGATGCATCTCCCTCCCGCGTTGCGCGTCCGCGTAGCGGCGCGCTCCGGCGACCGTCGCGCGGCAAGGCGCCGCCCCACCGCCTCCCACTGACGCGCCCCCCACCCTGCCCCGCCCGCACGCGTGTGCGGGCGTGTGCGCGACGTGCCTGTGAGTGCCCCAAAACGGGCGGCGGTTGCCGCTCTGGGCGATGGGAGGCATGTGCCTCGGTGGTGTGCCACCCAGGATCCTACCGTAGTCTGGGAATGATCAGCGGAGTGAGCTCGCGGGACCCTCGGGTTCTCTCTCTATCTCCAAGTTTGCAATTGGACATCACGGTTTGCGTTTTTCGACTGCTTCCGAGCCGAGTAAGGCCTAAAGGTCTTAGGCCCTACCCTCAGCCCTTAGGCCCAGCTGAGCTCTCGCCATGGCGCTGCTCGTCGTCTATTCGTCGACCTGACTAACAGGCCTAGGGTGTCGTAAGTACCGGGTCGCGGAGGGCGTGGTGCGACCGCCGGCGGATTCTCGCCCGTTGCGAACTGGGAGCACTACTCGCGTGGCCGCCCAATGGCGTGAGCGTGTCGACCGGTATGATGTGTGGGCGACGAGATGCGACGCCGGGTGGCGAGTCCCTTCGCATGGTGACAACGACGGGCGATGGACATTGGGCGAGGCCTGAGGCCCGAGGCTTCCGCCCGCGCGCGCGGAGGGGTATGTCCTCACGCCAGGCAGCTGAGACGGTTCTATCCAGCACCGCGAATGTGCTGGGGTCACCGGTGCCCGCGGCCCCGCGCAGTGCCTCAGGCCCAAGGCCGGGCGCGGTGCGAAGCCTCTGCATGTCGGGGCGCGATGTGTTTAAGCAAGGTCAGATACGTTTAGCGCACCATCACGCTGCGGGGCCTGCGCTGCCGCGGACGCGCCGAGGCAGAGACGGTGGTGTGAGTAATGCTGAGGAAGGAGTCGCCGTGCCTCCGGCGCACCAATGCCGCCCCGCTGAGCACCCTGCCCTCCGCGCGCGCGTTTGCGATGCGCGGACCGCGAGTCGCGGACCCTCGACGCGACGCGGCCACGCCCAGCCTCGCTCCCACCCAGACGCATCGCCAAGAGAGAATCTCGCGACGTGGAGCTGGAGCGGGGCGCAACTCGTCGGTGGCTTTCGAGGGCAGTATTCAGCGCGTTCGGGCCAGGCATCAATGTCCACGACGCTCGGGGCGGGCGCGTTTCTGCGGAATGCCCGCTCGACTCTCAGGGTCGTCACTTCGGCCGCGCGAGAGGCTTCGAAAGGCATGTGCTGTCGTCATCGCTGCCTCGGCCTCACCGACTCCGAGGCTGCCGGCAAATCGCAGCGCCGCCATCCACGACGACGACGTGGTAGACCCTTCCTCCCGCGGCCCTAGGCTCCGTGGCCTCAAGAGTACGTACGGTGCGTACGTACGCTCGCGTGGCAAAACATCCGTGCCTGGAGCTCAGCGTAACTGTATTCCCCTCTCTCTTCTCGTCGCCGCCGCCGCCGGTGCTAGGTGATACATTTTTTTTGTCACTGGTGTGCCTTCGTCGCCCTCGGGGGTATTCCGGAATACCTATATTACCCCCGAGAGGGTCCCGAGGGAGTGGAGGCTTGCGCGCCGCCCGCCCTGGCGCGTAGTTTTCCATAGCGGGCGGGAGGCACCAGCACATCCTTACGGAAGCTTTCTCGACTGGTGTCGGAGGGGTACGGGGCTCGCATGAGCTTCGTGAGTCCGCAGGCATCGAGCGCCAAGTTCACCGGTCGGCGCGGGTAGACGGCTGGATCACTGGCCCACCTAAGCGGGCTGTCACAATCCCTGGCTGACGCCGATCACAGATGCGGCCTCACGATCCGTCGGCCCCGCCTCGTCAAGGTGAGATTCGTTAGAGAAAAGGCAACTCGACCCTGGCTTTTTCCATGGATGGATCGCGGAGAAGCGAGGAGAGAGGGGCCGATGAAAGTCCAGCCCGGGCCGCAGTGGGGCAGCTTGTGCCATGTGCGTTCAGGGCTGAGGTTCTTCTTCGGCGCGCACGGTTTGCTCGACGCGGTATCCCGTGCCTCACGGAGACAGCTCCGAGGCGTGCTGAAAGTGTGCTCGTGGACCAACCTCATATGCCTCAGTGTCAGGTGGTGGCGTTGTGGTCTACAAAAGATTTCGAAAGGCCTTGATACTCGGATGTGGGCCAATACCGCCCCAGGTGGCCTGTGGTGCAGAGGGTTCTAGGCAGTCTGAGATGCGGCAGGGAGCTGCCATAGGCGAATAGTGCATGTGGTCCAGGTACGAGGGAGATAACGCTCCCTGGGATGCTGTAACCGGAAACTGGGGAAGAATCACAAGTCGATCTGGTAACGTCTGCGAAGAGCTCGAGTTTGCGATGACTCCTGTGACTTACCGAATGTCGGGCGTTGACACGCCGACTTGAAGGCACAGATGTCTTTGCCATCATTTTCCCAACCGGCGGTGGGAGCCGGCATTGTAAGGCATTTCTAGACAACCCAACAACGTCGCCAAATATGTTATTCCCCGATGTGGTGCCAGATACTACTTTGGAGGGTAAACGCCGTGTCAGTGCCATATCCAGTACACTGCGACGTTAACGACGTACTGAATGCGAGGGGAGCGAACAAGAAGAGGAAGAAAAAGGTACAAATACAGGTAGAGTTACTGCCAAGTGGCGTACACGTACCGTTACATACATCACGACCTGCCAAGTTGAAAATGTCCGTTGAAGGCACTAATGAGCGTCAGCGCTCGCCTGAGCCAGGCAGAGCGTCTAGTCCCCTCGTATACCGCCTCTTACATGTTGCAGCCACTGGCGGGGTGCCCTCCGTAATGGCCTCGACTCAATCTTCGTCGTCCTCAAAACTCGAGCCTTCTTCTCCTTCAACCTCATCGTCCTCATCGTTGTCATCGACATCATCGTCATCTTCGACTGTCGCGTTATTGTTCTGTGCTGGCTGGGGCTGGGCAGGGGGGTGATTATTCGCTGTGCCGCTTGCCATTTGACGGGCCTGGGCAGCCTTCTCTGCGTCTTCACGAGCCTGATCGACGGGGAAGAGGAGCTCGAGCGCGAGGTCCTTCCACCGGATAGAACCGTTGACGCCGCCGCCGCCGTATCCCATATCCTCGAAGAGGGCGCGCGACGTAGGATCATACGGCCTACGCGGAAGCGCGGCTGGATGTTTGACACTAAGCGGGTTCCCATACGGGTACGAAGGGTGCACCTGAGAGGGAAGGACTGGCGCCCAAGACAAATAAGGGAAGATTAGGATGTGAGCGGCATTGATCCACGCGTATAAGTGGGGACGCGCGGGGAGTGGCAGCATGGCCTACCTTCCGATTCCTCAGGATTCGGGGGCTTCATGTGGACGGGCATGTCGATGTCTGTCGCATTTACGTGTCAGGCGCGCGAAACATGTGAAAGTGCACTGCATACCGTCAATGCAGAGGTCGCCGTTGAGATAGTCGGTGGTGCCGATGGTGTCCAAGACCTCTATGTCATGGCTCGTCATGTGGAGGTAACAGAACGTGAGGTCCTGCGAACAATGTGTGTCAGAAGGTTCGTAGTTTCTAGAACAGGAAGACATGTCAGACAGTCATCTTGGATGCTTGGGCAAGTGCGGCGATCACTGGTGGCTCAGGAGGCACACTGCCCGCAGGTCGTGGAGGAATACGAACAACCACCGTCATCGGATCGGGCGCCCACGGCACGGTTATTTGCGTCTAATTGTAATTCAAAAGTTAATCCCTTTGTTGGGCTTTATTACTTCATAACTCCGCGGCGATGGCAATTTCAAACTCCGACGACGCCCAGGGCCAACCCCGCAGAGCGGCGACGCGTCTGTGGCTGAGGCTCTTGTCTGCAACCGCCGTCTTGCGCTCTTGGTCTCCCGCTGCGCCTTGTATAGCCAAGGCAGTGCGCCCGCAGGCGACTTGAGAACAACTTCACCGTGTTCCGGAGCAGAATTCCGATAGCCTCTCGTGGTTCCTAGTAATTTTTACCTCCGGCCTCGGTTCGTCCTTGTGCTCACCCTTCGAGCCAGTCAACACATCTGATATATTCAAATCTACAGCCGTTCTCTCCGACAAATTCTCCGCTGCGGAGTAAATGGCTGAACTACCGATTGCGACGGCTCTCAGCCTGTCTGCTGTCTCCGTCACTCCGTCTGTCAACTGTTTGCAATTCTCTCAGGACGGACAAGTGATATTCCTCACCAAGTATGCCGTCCATATCCTGGTACGGCCCCATGGTTCAACCTATTAATGATCGTCGCCGCGTGATTGATGAACCGTCCAGACACCTGACATTGGTATCAGCATTGAACCATCTTCGGTCATTAAACAGGCACCAGACTCTAAAACGCTCTCTTCCTCTCGGCCTCTTGGCTGGCTGAGGACAGTCATCGAGTTTGACCGGTCGCTTGAACACCATTGGCCTACAGAGTGCACAGGTAATTTCCACTGTCCTAGGCGCGGAGGCAACATCGGAGCGCTCAAGTTCATGTCTCGACGAACCAGATTGGGGCGCCGTGCCTCTAGGGGCCCTCGATCCGTCTCTTCAAGCAGTGACGCTCTCACCAAGCAATATTACAGCGAACGCTGGGTAGGATAAATTCATCCACGGTCACCGAACGCCCTGCCGCTCACCGTGCCACTGCCCCTTAGCTGCGTGCTCGCGTTACTAAACTCCAATCTCGAGCTAACCATATGGAGCGCTAGCAAGAATCTTGTCACTGGAGAATGGATAAAGGTAGGCGGACTTTCTCCCAGCGCCACTGTCTGGCAGGCCAACTACCCATCGCGACAGCTCCAAGATGTTACATCAGTTCTGAAGAGCGCTGCTGCCAAGGTGGCTTCTTCGGCGTTCCTCCAGACGCTACGAGCACAATGCACATGTGCGTCGTTCTTCTCGGCTCCTTCCAGAATTCTAGTCGACCACTGCATATGGTCGCGTCTCTAGGCATAGATTGGTCGCTACAACCCAACTGGAAAGCAGCGCCTGCTGTTTTCGTCGATGCCTCTCT
Organism: Porogramme epimiltina; assembly: GCA_900155495.1. Taxonomy (NCBI): domain Eukaryota; kingdom Fungi; phylum Basidiomycota; class Agaricomycetes; order Polyporales; family Polyporaceae; genus Porogramme; species Porogramme epimiltina. Next base: position 74,786 of record FTLJ01000741.1, read on the forward strand.
GCTCGCGGTTGGCACCCGCGCCGGTATCATCACATTTCTCAGGTGCGTCCTATGTTTTCTCATGTTCAACTCTATGGCCCTATTCGGAATGATTATCCCCTGCGCCCTTCCTCAGGTACAACAAAACGGATAGACGGATGACCGTTGTGGAACAGGTCGAAATATCTGACAGATGGCCCATTCATCTGGCGTGGTCCGCTTGGACTCTAGACCAGGACGGCAACTGTAAGCACGTCGTTGCCTCCTTCCACGCTCATGTTGACATGTTATTAGGCGAGGCCACGCTTGCATGTGGACTGGCAGATGGCTCGGTGGTAGTGCTGTCTGTGCGCCAGGCTCTTACCTTCCCGTCGTCGGGCACCCAGTCCTTGCCGGAGCATAAGGTTATGGTGATGGTTCAGATGCCCGCCGAAACTCTTTCCGGTGCTTGTGGAAAAGCCATCACGGGAATGAGATGGGCGAACATCGTCGGACGCACGGTAAGTCGCCTGGGCAGGCTTTCGGCGACTCTTGTTCGAGGACTGAATACTGATATCCAGCCGGTCCTGATGTATCATACCGCCGGTCTCCTTCATCTGTGGTCCTCCGGGCCTTCCGGTCCATCTCATCAAGCGTGGTCAGGATATAGGGCGATTCAACTGCGGACACAAACGCGCTCGGTGGGATCCTCCTCCCTGTGCCCGGCATCAGGAATCTCCTACGTTCCCAGACACGATGTGTGTGTGATCGCACTCTCCGATGGGTCATTTCACACGATCCATAGACTCTCTGAAAATCCAAGTCTAGAACCGTCTCCGCCCGAGCGTGGCACTTCCTCTGAGGCGCTCTCCGAGGCGTCCCGCACTATTTTCACGAGGATCGAAGCCGAAAAGGTCAGCTACAAGGATGTGGACCGCCCGAGCGGAATGCTGTCGTATGATCGGTGTTCCACATTCATATGGACATACGAGTAAGAATCGCGCAGCCTTCACTACGTATGGACTGCGCAAGTGACGCTAGCAACTTCCATTCTTCTTCTACAGGACGTCCCGGCCGACAGACTTTAGCTACAAGTATGACGCAAAGCATATCAGCACACTCGTCGTGGCCCAGTTGCTGAATGAAGATATGGACGAATGGGTAATCCGAGAACTGGCGGAGCGCGTCGGTCGCGCCCATGGTGAGTTATCTATCTGGAAACCGGTGCTCATGCTCCTATCTTTTCCTCACGATAGATTACAGCGGGCGGCGAGACGCCACTAGCCGCGCTTAGGGCGGTATTTCTACATCTGCGCGATCCGCCCAGGATAACCCGGTTACACTCTCGTATCCTGGATGTACTTGTGCCCGGCTCCCCGGAGGAAACGGCACCGGATGTCGTCATATCGGCGTTTAGACCAATGCCGTCAGCCCACCTCTCCCGCGAGCTTCAAAGAAGCTTGTCCACCCATCTGTTTGGATGGGATTATGTGCACTCGCAGCGCCTTCGGTACTCCGTGGCGCGCTTCTGCCAGGTGGGCGCATATTTGTCTACGATTCTCGTGGATTACCACTCTGCCGCGCGCCCCATTGGCCGATCCCACGATCTGAAAACTATTCTCATCTCATTTACAGAACTTTGCTGAAGCGCCAGAAATCCAGCAAAAATTTGCCGATGTCGCGAGTCTATTCCTAGCGAATATTCGGAAGCACATCCAGCTTACCCTAATGCGACATCTCTCGGCCATGAGCGGACTCACCGCCCTTTCTCGTGAGTATCTGCGCGCGCGGAGTCCCAATGTTCATGTGGAACTGACTTGAGGCCGCCTACACCCAGCCCACGACGTAGCGTTTGCGAGATACACGTGCCATCAGGTCGCAGCGACGCGGTCTGACAGCTCTGGCGGGAACCCGGCATTGGGAAAGGAAGCCGGTCTACTGCTTTCGCTGCTTCCGCTGCCGTCTGCGGCACAACCGCAGGCCAACTTTGAACCACACGCTCTTCTAGGTGGCACTCGCTACTCCGGCTCCGGGCATGCGGGTGACAGCGGCGATGACAGCTTGCGCGAACTTTGCCCGGCTTGCCACGTCAACATCTCCCTTCACGACGCGGCGGAGGAGAGTGCCATTTGCGCCAACGGCCATGTTTGGGGTGTGTCCTTCTTTCCACCCATGTCGCGCCAATCTCCCTTTACGGCCCCCACCTGCCCCTGTGTCGCCCTGCCAAAGTTCCCCGTTCCCAGTCTCGGCTGGCACAGTTCGCTTCCGCTGCGCAGTTGAAGTTACACACTTACCTTTATTGCATTTTTTTTTCATCTGCGCACACGCTGTGCGCGTTAGGTTCCATAATGCCTCTTTTTTCCCTTTCAATAGCTGATCTATCCCCATAACTTTACAGGTCGCTGCTGCATTACCTCATTCCTACTCGCAACGCCTCAAGTCCGAACATGCGTCGGGTGTGGGCGCAAGGCGCTGCTCGCGCCGTCTGCTCCCGCGCCACCCGCACCCGACGAAGGTGAAAATGAGGGCGCACCGGCAACCACAGACGGAGACGCGGAAGACGCGCTTCCCCATTCGGACGTCGACGGGACCGCCGACGGACAGGCGCACGTCTCCGAAGTGGGCGGAGACCCCGGCCGGCGCGCGGGCGCAGGCAGCGGCGGCGTTGTGCGAGATCTGCTCGAAGCGACTCGGAGGTGTCCGTTCTGCGGGAACAACTTTGTCGTCCTCGTCTGATCGGAGCCAGAGGGGGCGCTCGGGCGGGTGGAGGGAAGGCGATCTACAGTGTGCGCATGTGCATGTCGATGATGTACGCACGCTTCCAAGCACCCCGGTCTCGCGCCTTCTGGCGGCGGGAGTTGCCTGCTGCTTCCCTGACAAGGGCCAGTGTGTGTGCGCACGCACCCTTGGGCCTCGGTGCCTTGCCGTTTAACGACTTGTTCACCTGTCGTGGTCCGATGTTTGGTTCCCGGATGCCGAGCCCGCGGGGATAGATGCTGGCTTCTCGAAAAAAAAACGCGAACGCCCGACAGCGCAGCTCCCTTCCTGGATGTTCGGAGAGAAGACACGCTGCCTCGAGGCGCGATCGGAGGGGCGTATGTATCCGTCTGTGTCCGTATGTAACGCTGTGGGTACGCGCGTGGTGCATGACGTGCGCGCGTGGTGTGCGCATGTGGGGTGAGGTCGGGACCAAGCCACGCCCGCGCCCGCGTCCGCGCCTCGCTGCCGGCCGAGACGGTCAGAAACGTTGCGCAGGCACGCGCGGGCGGGCCCGTGCGCGAATCGCGCAGGACGAGTACGGCATCCTCATCGACGCACCTGGGCCCTCGCTGAGAGAGAGCCCCGCGACGACTCCGCGACGTTGAAATCGCGCTCGCTTACGGGCGGCGACCCTGAGACAGCGCGCTCGTCAGATCTCCAGTAGGCCGAGCTAGCAGAGACCCCACTGACGACACACGGCACACGAACCCACGGACGCATAAGCACGCACGCATCGCTCGACAGGACATCTTTGATTTACTGCCTACCCGCGCCCGCGGGCGCCTACTGCGAACTTCTCTCTTGCTCCGCCTCCCCTACCCCCCTCCTCTGCGCACACCCCCCGCGCTGGCTACCCGCCGGCCCTAAGCCCACAGCCCAACAGAAAGAAGCTTCCCGAATTCCGAAACGCCGCGACCCTGCTCCGGGGTGCCCCCTTTTCACCGCGCGTCATGCGCCCGCTCAGGGTCTCCCCTCGTCATCGCGTGCGGCGCAGCCGTTAGGTCTGGTCCTTGCCGCTGGCGGCGGTCGGGGGTGGCCCGCGGCGCTCCCCCCGTGGCGCGCTCACCCAATCAACGCCTGGAGCTTGCCGAAGTCGGGGGTGCCCAGGCCGGTGACCTGCATTGCAAAGCGCGGCGTCAGCTCACGATCACGCTTCGGGGCAGAGGGAAGAGGAGAGCGCGCGCTTCGTGGAGGCGACGTTGGCCGTTAGCGCGGGCGTCACGCCCCGCGTGGGGGGCGTGCGCCGCAAACGCGCGCAGGGACCTCCGAAAGTGGGCGGGAAGGGTCTACTTACAGGGTCCCAACCCGCGCCCGCGGTGAAGCCGTTCGTGCCGCATCCGGGGTTCGAGCCAGAGGTGATGTCGTTGAAGCCCGTGGCGCCCGTCGAGTAGATGAGCGGGTTGAGGAAGCCGAGCGGGGACTTGCCCTGTGAAAGGCGGAAGTCGTTGAGGAGCGAGATCACGCCAGCGAAGGTCTGCGTCGGGGCGAAGTCCGAATTGCGAAATGCGGGGCGAGAGAACATCAATAGTGGAGGGTCGGTCGGGAAAGGAGCCGTTTGATCAGCTGGTGCAACGCAACGCAGGGGGGATAGAATTGCGGCTGGCCGCGACTTACGGGAGAGCTGGCGCTCGTGCCACCAACAGAGCCGACACGGCCGCCGATAACGACCTGGAAGTTCTCGCCCTGGGCAGCGACATCAGGGTACGCGCGGCCAGTCCGGCTTAGGAACGGAGAAGATGCGTCAGTGGACTACCCCCGAAGAATACGGCATGAACAAAGAAAAACCTACTTGAAGAGACCCGAGTTCGTGGAGCCGAGGCGAGTCAGGAACGTGGAGACGGCAGTGGATTGGTAGCTGCATGGAAATTAGAATCGTTCTCGACGTCAGCAAAAGCTCCAGAACGGAACGGCGGCAGCCGTGTGGTTGCATTACGCACCTAGGCTGAGCGAAGTAGTTGGAGAAACCTCCACCGGAGAAGCTGACGGCGACTTCGGGGTTCACGCGGATGGTACCGCCGACGGTGGTGACGAAGGGGCACGACGCCGGGAAGTTCGGGATGAACTTCTTGGTGTTCTTGCCATCGTTCGAGAGACAGTCACCGCCACCAACACCATCATCACCAGAGGAGAACATGATGGAGCTACCGCGGGCACCGAGCTGCGCGAAGAGGCTGCAGACCTGGACAGCGTAGTCCTCGGGAACGGTCTGCTCGTCGTCACCGTAACTGGTAGTGAACTGTATGGCGCGGTTAGTATCCAGAAAGGGAATGTATGACTCAAACTTACAGTCTGAGGGATAGTGGTCTGGTTGAGAACGAAGTTGAGCCAGTCGAGGTAGGGCTCGTTCGTGTTGGTGGGAGTGTTGTCATCCGGGTTGAAGGGGGGAGACCCGCCCGTGCTGTAGTAGATGTTGGGAGTAGGGAACGACATGCCCTCAGTGTACTGAATGTCGAGGTTGGCCTACAAACCAATGAGGTGGATTAGTACATCATACGGATTGCGATTGTGGAAGGACACACCTCAACACCGGGGTCTGACTGGTCATCGCCGCCACCGTTGAGCTGAATAGTAGTGAACGAGGAGCCAACCGCATCGGTCCGGAAGCGGCGGTAGAAGGTCTATCACGGGATCCACCTCGCCGTCAGAAAGATTCGCACATCGTGACGTTAATGGTAGATGATTTACCTGCAGATCGGCGCGGTTCGCGAACTCATCGAGGTAGCCCGCAACACCGAGAATGTTGACATCCGTGGCCGCAGGGACGTAAGTGGAGGTGTTGTAGAGCGCGCGAAGGCACGCGGGGGTGATGGTGGTCGAGCAGCTTGAGGGCACGGTCGCAAGCGACTTGGGGCTGGTAAGGAGGTGAGCGATGTTGGCATCGCTCTCGACCGTGGGCGCGTCGAAGTTGACGTGGCTCGTCGCGCGCATGCTCTTCATGGTGCCGAAGTACGTCGTAGGCGCAACGACTGCGACGTGGCCGTGAAGCGCACTGGGGAGGGAGTAGTTCATCGAGCGGATGACGTAGTCCTCGCTCTTGTCGTGGCGGAAGATGCTGTACTCGTTGCCGAGCATCTTCTCAGCCTGAGCGACGGAGACGCGGACGGTGAGCCAGTCGCCGGCGGGGGAGCGCTGGACGGAGGAGAGGTCGAGGCCGTGCGCGAGCAGCCACTCTTCGACGAGGTCGACGGTGTCGCGGTGAGGCGCAACGAGGGCGGCGACGTCCTCCTTGGAGAGGTGCTGGCCGTACCTATAGGTAGATTATGAGGCAAAATCCGAGCATCAACAGCACTTGTGTACGTACCGCTGGTGGGCAGGGTCGCTGACCTCATAGAGGGCAGTAACAAGCTCATCAAACTTGTCCTGCTTGAGGCCAATGCGCATGTCGAAGGTGTAGTCCGAGGGCGCAGGCGCGTGGAGCTCCCATCCACGGGGCACCTCCGACCAGGCGTGCTTCACCTCGAAGTCATCCCAACGCTTGACGAGGGGCTTGGAGGCGACGAGCTGGATGAGCCCGAGAAGGACGGCGGACGACCAGAACATGGCGACGGTTCGTTGGTGAAGGCGACGCGACGGACGGGCTTATATATTGCTTGCGAAGCCTCGGCGCACCTTCGATGAGACCGGCGGAGTCCGCTTCACTGGATCCATGGTACCGGTGATGGGCCTGCGCGGAACAGTATGGTCATCGAGCGTAAACAGGGACGACGATTGCGTGCCGACATCAAGGTGGTACAGAGGGCGATAGGTGCACGCGCACCCGAGCGAGCAGCATGCCACACGCTCGCTCGTGGCCGTCGTTGAGCATGCGAATGGGCGGTGCGAAGATGGTAGTATAGACAGCGCCGTATGAGAATCCTTGGCAGAGGGTCTGGGGAACAGACCAATATAGCGGCAAGTAGACGTCAAGAACGGGAATTGACAGAGAAAAGACTTCGAAGCATCCGCTTTTTGCACTTTGATATGGTGCACGGGAACAATACGGCCTTCGCGGTAAAAGTGAAGACAGTGCGACGCGGTATATCCTTCATGAGTCATGGCGACTGTAGCAGTATCCTCGTGGCTATACAAGGGATAGGCTTGGGTGTGTTGGGTTTATGATTTGTGCGGCAAGCGCGATCAAACTGCATGGTTGTTAGGGGCGGGGGACTATCATGGTGAGGAAGACAGAGGGGAGCGAGGGACGGTGATAGGAAGACTCACATGAGGGGGAAGACACAGTCAGGCGGATTCCTGAGAACAAAAGGATCACGTTGGTCCGCGTGCATGTGGACGAGGCCCTTCCAAGAAGTCCGGTCGTGTGCTCCCGTCCGGGCGATGCTAGCGGGCGATAAAAGCCTCCTTTGAGCACGCTGTTCGATGCATGCTCAGGGCGGGGCAGTGGGAGCTTTTGGGAACGAGAACATAGGGTCAGGGCGATTCCTGCTCCGTCCAGTGAACCGTGCAGGCCGTCAAGAGGTCCGAGGCCAGGTGCGCCGGTATCAGGTTGAAGGCGATGAGCGCTTCTCACTATTGATGAGGATGAATGGGCGCTTAGGGTCCCTCCTGTCTTCGTCAGCATCTTGAACAGTGCTTTGATCTTTACTCATAGATGTCTCCCTAAGGGCTTCCTCCGACAATGTAAAACACATCGCTCAGACCTAACTAGGAGTGTGTGGATTTATGTAGGTCCTCAACTGTACCCGCTGTACTAACGACGAAAATATATTGACACGATAAGCAGATGTCCCTCGAATAGTCCGCACATTCAATCCAACCGTTCCGCGCGATTGTCATAGACTCCAGCCAGACTCAAGGTTTTCCAGGCCCATAGGGCTTGTTTCGCCGTCGGTAGCGAGTCCAACCGCGATCGGGCGCCCCTTGTCTCGCCGTGAACCTTGTCGGCGGCCCGCTCACTGGCTCCAACGGCCCGTGTATCTGAAGCTTCCTCGCGAGAATGTGTAGTCCGGGGAGGAAAGGAAGCGTCTGATGTACCACCGCCGTACGGCACGGAGGCTTTTTATACGGACCTTCACCTCTGCTTGGTAACTCCCGAGTTTGTTAGGGGTGAACACGCTCCCAAACTTGCTCAATACCAACACCTGGTGGTCCCTAGGCTCTCCACTCCAACTCATAGAAGTTCAACCCCACGCGAGGTTCATCTCTTGTCGGCGAAAGCTTGCCTACACGACCGTTTACCGGCACTCTACCCTCGACGACGTCACCTGGAGGCATTCAACGAGGTCACTCCGCTGATACGTGATCGCATTCGAAGTCACTTGGACGGTCCGGCCTGCAGCTGGCCTATTCAACACATCACGCGGAGCTCCCATCCTGGCAGGCGCCCCGGTTGACGAACATCGAGAAGCGAGGTCTAAACGTATAAGATGCCGCTGACCGTCACCCTCGAGGGGGCGGCGAACTCACCGTTCACCATGATTTGGAGTCTCTTTGTCTCTCTCTTAGCATCTATCGTCGCGCGGTCCACCGTCAGGGGCCAAGAGCCCACTGGGCGTAAGTTTACTTGTATATTGCCCCTGTATGCGTTGGATACTGAACGGTTTCGATACCAGTTGCGCCGAAGAAGTTCTTGACCTTGCCTCTCGGCGAGATCAAACCTGCGGGATGGCTTCAGGATCAGGTAACGGGCACACTGTCCATGATCTCAGCAACCGGAGTTACTAACATTGAGCAGCTCATGGTTCAAACCAATGGCCTCGCTGGCCATGAGCATGATTTCTATCACTAGTGAGACGGAGCTTCCTCAGAGTCCTTGATACTTTTCGTTAATCTGTTATCTCTGTGTAGTGTGTCTGAGAGCGATTGGATTGGGGGGACGTCCTACTACTCCAATCTGGAGGAAGGTAAGCCATCCCATTCATCCGATATTCTTCCTATCACCTTGAACCATGCCTGATGTTGCTTCTATCTCAGCTGGAAGTTACTGGTTTGTAAGTAACGGGCTGCCTAGATCTGCTGTACTCATTCCAATGACGTCACTATGCATCAGAATGGCATGGTCCCGAATGGTGTCCTTGTCGACGACGCGACCATCCAGTCCCAGGTGCAAGCTTTCCTTGACTATGTCCTCGACCATCAGGACTCGACCGGCTGGCTCGGGCCAGAGGTGAACACGACCAAGCCTCGGTACCTCTGGGGCCGATACCCGTTTTTCTTTGGCGCCATTCAAATGGTCGAGGCCAACCCGGCCCTCACCGATCGTGTCGTCGGCGCGTTGCACAAGTTCGTCTCATTAGCGAACACGATGCTACACGACGGACAGGGTCTTGAGCCCTGGACTCAGACGCGCTGGGAGGACTTTGTCATTGTTCTGCAGTGGTACGGATCCCTTACATGTCAAAGAAGCTACACAACTGATCCGCATCTCGGTAGGTTGTATGACTTCCACCCTGACGGCCAAGAAGATATTTTGATCGACACCATGAAAATGTTGAAGTACACCGGTGATCCGTGGGAGTCCGTGTTCAACGAGACTGTGCGTGCCTTCATTCACGTCTCGACTATGCAAGGCGGTAATCTAAAACTCCCCCCCCCCACAGTTTTTCCCCACCGTGGCGGTTGAGAACCTCAGGAACCCGTTCCCTGTTTTAACCTGGCATGGCGTGAACATGGCCGAGGGTCTGAAGGCGCTACCCGCCACCTACCGCTTCACTCATAACCAGTCAGGCCAGTGTTTCCACGTTTCATAGGTGATACATAAGTTGACTGTGGCTTTGTCAGACCTCGATGCTGCGAGCAAGGGATGGGATCTCCTATTCCAGTATCATGGCCGCCCGTCAGGAATCTATGCTGCGGATGAATACTTGGCTGGTTTGGAGGCTGTACGAGGGTACGTCCCATTTTTCGCGTCACGATGCGATCCTAAGCTCATAATGGCGAAAAGCACCGAGCTCTGCTTGGTTGTGGTGCGTCTCACCTATTTGCGTGATGGTTTGGGGGGCACCCGGTCTGACAAGCCCATGTTTGTCAGGAAACTATGTTTTCGTACGTCCTCGTTTCCTCCGGTCGTCCCGGAGCGGGAAACTCACCAATGGCCCAGTGGGTCATACCTCTACCAAGTCATTGGAGATCCGAAGTTCGCAGATAGGGTAGGTTATGTTTCAGCAGTTACATGTGGTACCACTGGGCTAAACGCTCATCAACAGGTTGAGCGGATCACGTACAACGCCCTGCCAGCAACCTTGACCGGAGGTTCGTTGCATGACACCCCATCTGTGCCGCGCACCCTGAGCTCAGGGACATACGGTAGACATGTGGTCCCGGCAGTACCTCCAACAGCAGAACCAAATCGCGTCCAAGAATATGTCGCCGTACGTGACGCCATGTTGTCCCGTTCTACGGCTTGCGCTTATATCGGAATAGTAATCCATTCCCGAACGATGGGTAAGCTGCGTATACTACGTGCGGAAGCGGTATTTCTAAGATAACCGGTGGTTACCTAGCCCATACTCGAATGTGTTTGGGCTTGAACCCAACTACCCGTAAGTTCGCGATCTACACAGTGCACGGCGTTTTCCCTTTTCTGTCGTTCTCCGTCTTATGTCTTCTAAACTTTGAACATTGGCAACGAACAGGTGCTGTACTGTCAACCATCCGCAGGGATGGCCGAAGTTCATTACAAACGCCTTCGTTACGTCTCCAGACCGGAAGTCACTCGTGCATGTCTACCTCGGCCCTTACAGCGTCAACGCGACGCTTGCTAATAGTAAGCCTATACTGCCCTTGCATTCCCACATCCACCGTTTGAGGATGTGGCTGACGTGATTCCGCACGTTTCACAGGTAACAAGGTCGTCGTGACGGTAGACACGCTCTACCCGTTCAGCGACACGCTCACCACAACGATCAACGCGGAGAAGGCGTTCACTTACTACGTTCGCATCCCGAGCTGGGTGTCTGCGGGCACGATCGCGATCAATAGTGGCGTGCCAAGGCCGGTGTCCCCGTCCAACGGCCTGCACGCCGTGAAGGTCCCCGCAGGCACGACCAAGTTCACGCTGGACCTGCCCGCGGACATCACCATCGGTGCGTCCACCGTCCCCGGCGCCCCGCTCCCACGCCCAGCGGCCGAACGCTAACCTTCGTCATCCCCGCGCGCCCCGCGCCCGAGCAGAATCGCGCCCGCACGGCTCCGTCGCCGTGCACCGCGGGCCGCTGCACTACGCGTTCGACATCGCGCGCTCGCAGAAGCTGCTCGCGCAGAACGCGCAGCAGCCGCTCGCGGTCGACCTCGAGTTCGACGCGACGGGCACGTGGCAGTACGCGATCGACCCGGACACGCTCGTCTTCCACGCGGGCGCGCCCGCGGGCGGCGCGTTGCCGTCGCCCGTGTTCGACGCGGGCCAGCCGCCGTTCACGATCACCGCGACGGCGTGCGAAGTCGAGTGGGCCGTCGCGGGCGACACGTTCGCTGCGGCGCCCCCGACGGACCCGGCGTGCGTGGGCCCGGCGACGAACATCACGCTCTGGCCGTTTGGGGTGCGTGATGTTGTTCTTGTGCTGACCCGTTCGCGGGTGCAGAGTCTGCGCGCGGGCGTGCGGCTTCCGCGTGCGACGCTGTCTGCCCGCGCGCGGATGCTTTTGCGTTAGGGGTACCGGGACTGACGGGGACGGCGCGTTGTTTTACAGGCAACAAAGCTGCGCATCGGCGAGTTCCCCACGTTCAAGTCGACGTAAGCGGCAGGCCGCGGCGTAGGCGGCGCTCTGTCCATCTCTGCCACGCGCAGGTCAACACGGAATCAGCTTTCGACGCACAAGTTTCAAGAGTCAAGACAAGTGTGGGTACGGGTTCGAGAGGTCCCGGAAGGCGCGGAGAGGGACGCTTGTGTACGAGAATTTCAGGTGTGCATGTGCTCGGATGTGTTTTGCTTGCTGTATGCATAAGATTAGTTAAAACTTGGACTTGGTTCGGACGCGTTTGTGGCGCATGCCCGACGTGTTCGATGTCTTGCGTATGTGCATGGTACCTGAATTTCGCTCGGCGGCAGCAGTCTTTCGGCTTAGAGGGGCGCTGTGTGCTGTAAACAACAAAAATCTGGGCGCATTCAAGCTGAACGAGCAGATAGCCGCTGCTTGAAGTGATTCCGTGCACGAGGGTCCTTCGCGCGTCGCGCCAGTGGTCGCGTCACCCGGGCCACCGGCGGCCCGAGGGGCTCGGACGGGCGCTTGATGTTCATGCCTCAGGCGCCGTGGCAGACGGGGGAAGGTGGCCAGCCGGGCCCTCGCCCTCTTCTCTCGCAAGACCACCCCCATATTGGTCCCTTCATTCTTCTCGAGTCTCCCTCTGTCCACATCACACGCGATATCCACAAGAAAACAACCCAACACTAGCCACACGCCATGCCGCCACAACCAGGGGTCTTCGCCGTGTCCCACTCCTCCACCCACAAAGTCCGCGCCGGGCCAGTCGCCGAAACCCCCGCCGTGAATGCACACTATGAGTCTGTGGCTGGGCCCAGCTCACGCCCTCACGGTATGCACTCTGTCTTCGTGCATGCTTTCAGATCCTCCTGGTGGCCTCTGACCGTGGTTCCCTGATCCCGTCCAGGTTCCTTGAACGAGGAGTCGAAGAAAGAGAAGCGGAGGAGGGAGACTGCGGGAAAGCTTGCGAAGGAACTACTCGAGAGGCGAGACGAGTACGTGTATGTCGCGTCGTTCTTCCCTTACATGCGCTGATGTAGTCCAGTCTCCCCCGCCATTACGCGGAGTCCATCTCTGAGCTACATGGAGCGTCGATCCAACTGTCGACGCGTCCCGAGACATCGCCTGCGTACAATCTGCGACTTTACCCGATCTCCCTCGAGCGCGGCGCGTTGTTATCGTCTGTGGAACTACAAGAGCGACACACGCTTCAGACCATCCAAACCGCGTACGAGGAGGAACGCGGCAAAGTTGAACATGAGTGGGAGAAGGGACGGGAGCTCATCCGCAAGCGTCTGTTTGAAGGCATCGAGGAACGTCGTCGGCGTGCGCGCGAGGAGAAGGATGGAGAAGGCGCAGTCATGGGTGAGTATTGGTCCCCGCCTTTCTTGCGTGCCCCCTCAGTCGTGGTCAATATGAGCGCTAACCCTTGTGCACTCGCTCCCCAGAGGGCGGCATGGATTCACAGTCACGTCCTCATATTACGCGCAAGTTGAGGAACAAGATGGGTGGTGGGACATCCCCTCCGCCAACGCCCGTGCCCGGAGGGCATCCCGGACTTGGTGGTGTGAACACAACGGCAAATGCAGGGTCCGTCACAACAGGCCCGTTCCTCAACCCCCACTCTCTGTCCATCGATGAGCTACCTTCTCTGTTCCCTCTACCCCTCCTCTCAGCAACATCTGGCAACGGACAAAATTACACCTATGGAACGGGCACAGGCACGGGCGGCAACGGCCGTAGGCGGGCAAAGGGTAACCGCGAGACACAAGTGCCGGGTACCCTGGGGAAGAGCCTTAGCACGTTCCACCCCATCAAGGAAGCAGAATATGAAGCGGACCTGGGCGAGATTAGGAGAGGAAACAAGAGGCGGAGAGCTGCTGCAGGGAGTCTTGCTGGGAAGGCGTGATGTTCGTTCTACTTGTGTATACCGTGAGTCTCCTCCATCTATCCTGCCTTCGCCGTTCCTTACTTCGTTGCATTTAGATGTATCAGTATCGTCTATGTGTTGTGTGTCATGTCCCCTATCTATCTCTTTAATAGATGACCGGTCTCTTTGGGTAAACTAGGACCTCCGAGAATATCGGTGTTCAAAATGATCGCCGGGCCGGGGTAGGCGCCTTGCAGTTCCCAATGCCACAGGCGCGGCCTCAACATCTATTCAATATTGCTTGCGCGTGTGTCATACCCTACCCTTCGCACTCGAGCTTCCACGAGCTTGTGCAAGTAGAAGGACTCTAGGAGCAGTTAAGTAGCCGCCAGATCACACGTTGCAACACGGACTCAAAGCGTGAAAGCAGACCACACTGGCCACCCAGGCAACCAAAGCGTTGTGTTGGAGCCAGCGTCTTTGCCACAACATGAGTCTACACGCATTGTCCGACCTTTTTCTTCAACGAGCCCGGTGTATATAAGCTCCCGCATGCCCCCCGACATCCTCACGCGCGAATCTTTCACTACCAAACACCATGAACTCGCCCTCAACCAACTCCGCCGTCCTGACGGCACGCGAAGATCACCATCCTTCTGACCAAGGTAGATCGACTCCCGACAACGCCTCTCTTCGGTCTATCACTTCGTCTCCCCGTTGGACCGGCCTTACGGAGCAAGACCTCGAAGCGCGCGTAACGGACGCGACCAAGACGCTGAGGCCGCGTATTATGACGATGCTACCTGGGGATTATCAAGATGCTCCCCCCTCCCCTGTGGAATCCCTAGCCCCTCTACCCATCCCGCCCCCTGGCAATATTCCAGGGAGCTTTGGTGTTAACCAAGCTTCACTCTCCCCTCTCGTGGCGTCCTACTCTCCGTATCCCTCTCCAAACCGTGCCTCCCCGTATCCCTCTCCAATTCGCGCCGCCTCCCCTCTAATTCGCGTCGGGACGCCCTACTCAACACAAGGTTCCACCCCCTCCCTCGAAGCGCTGCGCCACATGTTCCCGACGACGCGCGGCTCGTACATCTCCGCGGTCGCAAACCACACATTCGAAGCGCACGATCTCTACAAGCTCGACTCGGACGCCGCGCGGCGCAACGGGCGCACGCTCTTCGACCTCTACGGGCGCGGCACGACGATCCAAGGCGAAGGCCCCGCGGACTACCCGACGCCCGAGGCGCTGCTCGACCCGCTCGCGACGTACTTCCGGATCCTCGTCGCGGCGACCGCGCAGGCGGACGCGGGCGCCGCGCTCGCGCTCGCGGACGCGGGGCTCGCGTACGTCGCGCACGTCGTCGCGCTCGCGGGCCGGTACGAGTGGGCCGCGGTGCTCGCGTACCACTTTGACTTCCACCGCACGCGCGCGCTCGAGATGCGCCGCGGCGAGCTCCCCGGGCGCTGGGCGGACGTCGATGTGGGGCTCCTCGCGCGGCACCTCGTCGGGAAGGAGCTCGCTGTGTCACCCCGCGCTGGGCGTGCGCAGGCGCGTGGTGAGCCGGCGCCGGTGGTGTGTCAGCTGGGGCCCGCGCCCGTCGGTGGCGGGGTCGAGGGGGTGGACAGCTCGGGAGCTGAGGGCGCGCACGCGTCGGAGGGAGGTGCTGAAACTGAAGGTGGCACCGATGGTGCGTCGCTCGCGTAGGTGAGCTTCTTGATCGCGTGTCTACCTGCCGTAATCGAGGTCCTAACCACGATGGTCAGGTAGATGACGTTCGCTTCTTTCCGACTTGCAACTGTTGGGCATTTTCTACTGGATTTTACGCCCGAATCATAGACTTTGTATGTACGCTTATAATACCGTACGCTATGCTGATTCTTTGGACCCTTGACTGGCGCATCATCTTTCTCACATAAGGTGATGCATGCTGTGGTGAGAATACATGCCGACGAGCATGGGAACGTATTTGTGATCGCTATGGAAAGGCAATCCCTGCGGAATCTCGCAACAGACCCACCGAAATGCCGCTGAATGAACACATGACTGACCGAAGTCCATATAATGTACCACAGCGCCCTTCCTTGCTCACTACCCAGTGTCTCACTATGTCTCTTTGCAAGGATTGTATCTCTGGTGAGCCACCGTGTGTATTCTCATCGTTGACCTTGTGTTCACGAGTTGCGCGAAGGTGTTCGCCATGAAGGCACGCCTGAAGGTACGACTTTAGTGCCTCATATCCTTACCCACCGTGACTAAACATGCCGTACCTATAGGCACCTTCACCAAACTCGGCGGTGTTGACTGCTACGTCGCTACGCCTACCGCCGAGTACTCGAAGGAGAAGGTTCTCCTCTATTTCCCTGACGCTCTGGGTATGCAATCTCCGAACTGCCAGGCGAGCGCCATTCTGTTTTCGGTTCAATCGTATCGCTGGCTTACCAACCTCCTCACAAATCAGCTCCTTGCCGACGACTTCGCCAGGAACGGCTTCAAGACTGTCGTTATCGACTATTTCAAGGGCGAACCCGTGCCCTCTGAGTTGGTCTTCGCACCGGGGGGAGCGGAGAACTTCGACATCCCTGCATGGCTCGGACGCCACCCTCCACCCGAGGCGGTGGAGATAGTCCGCGCAGTCATAACCGCGCTCAAAGCGGAGGGCGCGACGAGGTTCGCGTCGACAGGGTACTGCTATGGTGGCAGGACGGGCTTTGACTTGGGCTTCACGAACGAGCTCCAGGTCGTGACGATGGCGCACCCGTCTCTCCTTAAAGCAGAGGAAGACTTGAAGGTTCGTGGCGGGCCGACGGGTGAATGCGAATGACGCAAGCGGCTGACTTGCAGGGTCCACGCAGAAATACCTTGAACTCTCGAAGGCGCCAATATTGATCAACACCTGCGAGACGGATAGCATGTTCCCTATCGAGGCGCAGGCGCTGGCCGACAAGATTCTCGGCGGCGGCAAGTTCACACCCGGATACGAGCGTACGTATTGGGATGGGTGTGTCCACGGCTATGCAGTTCGTGGTGACATGGTGAGAGGCATCGGTCGCACCGTGCCTTGGGTGCACTTATTGGTGACATTTACTTACTCCTGTCTAGAGCGATCCTAAAGTCAAGGCGGGTAAGGAGGGGACTTTTAAAGCGACGGTCCAGTTCCTCTACAAGTACTTCTAAGGGCTGTCAACGCGTGAGCAGTCTGATAGCGGATGCAGGCGTGGATTCACTATTGTACGATCTCGGGTTTCGCGGCGTTACTGAACAAATTGTATGAGTCGATGTCGTCGACGCTGAAAGGCCTACATTAGTCAGGCTCCTACCCACCGCACGCTTCGAGTTGAGGGCCGATATCCGAGAGGTGGGAGAGGGCGAAATACGAAAGGCGGGGGGAGTAAGTAGTAATAAGTAAATGATGTGCTTAATCAATGTTGTATACAAGCTATCATGTCACGTGTCAAACTTGGCTGCCCACAACTCTCAGCGACGGCTGGCATCAAACACGAACAAACACCGGCGATTCGCCGGGAAGACGCCCAAGGCGACCCCATTTGGTGATCCCCGAGCTGCCCGAAAACCAGCTCGGCAAGGGATTATCGTCAATCTCTTGAACCCCGCCGTCAAGTGGGATCTTGAAGTGGTATGTAGCGCACCCACCCGCATCCCCGCATCCCTCCCCGTCCCCGTGCGCAACGCCTCCCCAGCCACTGACGCAAGCACCTGCCCGTTCCGACGCCCTCCCACCCGCGCAGAGCCTTTCCCGCGCGCACACAGGCACGTCTTCTACGCCGACGAGCGCGTTGTGCCGCTCGACCACGAAGACTCAAACCACGTGCTCTGCACACGCGAGCTCTGCGGGAAGCTCCCTGCGGACGGCCCGCAGCCAACGATCTACACGATCAACGCCGAGCTCGCGGACGACCTCGAGGAGCTCGTGGACCGTGACGCGTACGAGACGAGAAGGAGCTCATCGGCGGGTTCGCGGTCAAGGACGCCGCGCGCTTCCCCATCTTTGACCTCGTCCTGCTAGGCGTCGGGCCCGACGGCCACACCGCGTTTCTCCAACCACGTGCTCCTTGCGGAGGACGACTGCTGGGTCGCGTACACTGAGGACAGCCCGAAGCCTCCCCCGCGCCGCGCCACACTCACGTTCCCCGCCCTTAAACACGCAGTGCGCGTCACGTTCGTCGCGGCCGGCGCCGGCAAGCAGGACACGCTTCGCACCGTCCTCGACTCCTTGACTCGTCCGAGGTCGGCCTCCCCGAGAGCCGCGTCTGCTCCACGCACTCTGGTTCGTGGATGAGGCGGCGGCGGAGAAGGTCCAGTTCCCGAGGGCACAATGCAAGCTGTAGCGGCCTAAGGCCGCTTACTGCCAACGGATGGATGGTGCGGTACGGAAGAATGCTATTCGAATTCGAGAGGTGTATGTTTGGCAAGCCAGTGCAAAACAAAGTACATTATATCGTGAAGCCATAGCTGAGCTGCCCAGGCAAGCCACGGCGATGTCGAGTGCCTCGCGCTGAGTGTGCTGTGCAGTTTCGTTATCGACGATAATCCCTTGCCGAGCTGGTTTTCGGGCAGCTCGGGGATCACCAAATGGGGTCGCTTTGGGCGTCTTCCCGGCGAATCGCCGGTGTTTGTTCGTGTTTGATGCCAGCCGTCGCTGAGAGTTGAGGGCAGCAAGTTGAGAGTATATAGCACGTGACAGGATAGATCCTATACAACATCGATTAAGCATCATTTACTTATCATCACTACTAATCGCCCGCCCTTCCGCCTCTTAGAATTCGTCCTCCCCCCTCTATCGGATATCGGCCCTCAACTCGAAGCGTGCGGTGGGTAGGAGCCTGTACATTAGTCAGAATTGACGCACCAACTACTAGCTAGCGCTTAGTATTTGTCTCTCTGCTGCCTGCGCTGTGAACGGATACGGATCCAATGCGCATTTATAATCATTAGTGGAGGAGGTGCAGCACTACACTACGTACACCGTTTCAATTCAATCGGTCGCCGCCGCACATCATTTTATTTGAAGATCTTGGGCGTTTTATTTGTAAGCTGTAGGGTAAGCTGCGGAGGACATGTGGGGCGTCGAGACAGTGAGAGTCTCGGAGCGGAGGTGTGCGCGAGAGGGCACTTGATGACACGGGTAGACTGAGCCCGGGCCGACTTGATCGGCTGCGGCCGGCAGGAGTGCTGCAACTTCGGCTTCCGGCAGGAAACCGCTCTTGGACGTCGACCAGCTTCTACCTCGTATAAACGCAACTATAGTTATCCTGGGAAGATGCAGGCTGCTGCTTCCTACAGAGATTCTAAGGCGTGGGACAGGATTATGGCAAAGCAAGTAATGTGGTCGAGCTTAAGCACACTCTAGAATATCCTATCGCTGTCAGGGGTACCTTCTCATCGTGGATTTGGTTATCGATGGTTGTTCACATTCCCTAGCAGGTATATATACCCCCACGGCCGCCGTCATGGACCCCAACGTTCGTCAGCACTCCTCGAACTCGCACACACCTTGAGCATCGACCATCATGTCTCTCTGCAAGGATTGTATTTCTGGTGAGTAGCTGTCTGCTCGATTTCCCCGCTACCGTTCGGTAACCACGCGTTCTCCAGGTGTCCGCCACGAGGGCGAATCTGAGGGTACGTTCCAGAGCGATCGATCTGTGAGAGCGTAATCGCCAATACTCTAAGTAGGCAAGATCGAGAAGATCGGCGGCATTGACTGCTATATCGCCACCCCCTCCATCGAGTACCCCAAGGACAAGGTCCTCATCTTCTTCACCGACGTCTTCGGTCTCGTGCTCCCCAACAACACGGTAGGCTAGGACACGTTATACATATATTCTCATCTTTCTGAACTACCTATTCACAACACAGCTCCTTGCGGACGATTACGCCCGCAATGGTTTCAAGGTCGTCATGCCCGACCTCTTCGATAGCGACCCTATCCCGGCCGATGCGCTGAACCCTGGCTCTGACTTCGACTTCATGTCGTGGCTCGCGAAGCACCCTGGTGAACGCATACAGGAGATCGCGCGTACTGTGATCGCACCATTGAAGGCGGAGGGTGTCGCCAGGTTCGGCGCGGTGGGCTACTGCTTCGGTGCCCGCGTCAGCTTCGACCTTGCGTTCAACAAGGAGCTCGACGTCGTCGCCGTCTCGCACCCGTCCCTGCTCAAGATTCCAGATGACCTCGAGGTGAGCGTTACGACGGCGGAGAGCGCCGTGTAAGGAACGTGCTGACCCGCGCCACTTATCCAGAAATACTTGACGAGCTCGCAGGCGCCGCTCCTGATCAACTCGTGCACGGTGGATAACATGTTCCCCCTCGAGGCGCAGGCGAAGGCGGATGAGCTCCTCGGTGACGGCAAGTTCGCGCCCGGCTACAAGCGCCCCTACTGGGAGGGGTGCACTCACGGCTTTGCAGTCCGTGGCGACATGGTAAGTGCACCGGTTAAGTGCTGTTGGCTGCGCACGGATCTCACCCGGATACCCTGCTCCAGAGCGACCCCAAGGTCAAGGCTGGGAAGGAAGGTGCCTTCAAGGAGAATGTTGAATGGCTGATCGCGCACCTGTAAAGGGCATGTACAGCAAGGATGGTATTGGTCGGAGGGAAATGTTGATACCTGGATGTCCGTAGAAGTCGCCTTCAACTGTACTATTGTATCACCAGACCTGTGCGCGGAGGCATTGTGGACGAACCCTGTACAGCCTTGTGTACCTATGTGGCCACCGCATGTTGCTCGCCTGGCGGCGCTGCATACAATCCTCCGGACGTGAGCGGAGATGGAGGATATCTGAAAGGGGGAGTGACGTTCAGAACAGTCAGCGGGCGGCTACCGCCCGAGGACAGGATGTGGCGCAGCACATTCACTCGGGCATCATCGGCCCTGTTGAAATATCCCTTCAACATGAACCCTCTCCGGACAACACACGCATCTGTCTTCTGTATCCCTACTTGATTCACCCATCCTGTATCTTTATCTCTGCTCTCTACCCTCCGCACCACCCATGATTCTGACCCGCCATGTCTGAAGAAATGGCTCCCTCCTGGCGGACTCTCGCCTCCGCCGCATCTCGGTCTATCAAAGGTTACATAGCTCAGCAACGCGAAATCAAGCAAGGATACCCAGCGTCGCGTGCAGTCCCGCCGCATCCCGGTGGTGACTTCTCCAAGAAGCAGTCATGGAGTCAATGGGCAGGTCAGAAGCTCAGGCGCGGCAGTCAGGGTGAGTACGATAATAGTGGCGACCGTTTGTCTTTATTCCCCGGCTGGGCCGCGAGGAGATACCTCTCGCCGCCTAAGGCAAATGATGATGGTGAGTGCTATGTACGCGTCGTTGTGTGCACCAGAAGCTGACGCACGGGACGTCGCGCGTAGATACCCCCTTTGACGTCGATGTCTTCGTCTCCGGCTTCGCATCGAAGCTGACTGGCGTCGGCTTCAACACGCGTGGAGGCAAGGCCTTCCTTCGCTTAGCGAAAAGTAAGTTCTTTCAACGTACGGTGCCTGCGCCTTCTGACAGTTTGCAGCTTTCGCCGCACTTCCTAGGCTACCGGCCTCAAGTCCGACCAAGTCCGCGGAAGACCTCGAATTGCCTGGAGTACATCTCCCGCCCCTGCCAGACGAAATAACCGACGAGTCTGAGATGAAAATTCTCGACGATAAGCTGCGCCAATTGCAGTTCGACGCGCGTAGTATCGAGAGCGGCGACACGCTTGACACGGAATCCATGACGTCGCGCTCTCACGAACCCCGGACCCCATCTTCTGCTTCCGCAACATCCTCGAATGGGTTTCCGCAATCCTTTGAGTCTACTGCACCCTCTCTACTCGTCCCCGCCCCGTCCGAGCTACACAAGTGGCATGCAAACCTCGAAGCACGCCTTCATCCATTTTGGTCCTCGGTCCTCTCCAATCGCACGGTGCGGGTATCATTGTATGCGGCGGATCCTTCGCTGTACGACTCTGACGGGCAGCACACGGACGAGTCGGGTTCCTCGGAACGCTCAATATCTCCGGAGAAGCAGCCAATCCTGACTAGAGAGGTTATAACTGCGGTTGACGGTTCGTTCCAGCTCAAGCTATCCGTTCCATGGGAAAGCCTGTGTGTCCACCCAAGTGGAGTGCACGTCGCTTTCGGTGGGGCAGGGCTCGAGCACGAGCTGTTCATCGTGGCAGAACTGCTCGCGCCTCTTTCCCCTGTGCCCTCGACGACTCAAGTCCAAGTCCCCTACCAGCCGCGGCAGCAACCAATCCGCCCCATACTACCCGTGCAACCGCGTGCAGTGACTGTTGCTGCATCCGTTCCCGTTCCCCTGACCTATTCCGCTATTCGGGTCATATCTGACATCGACGACACCGTCAAGCTATCCGGCATCCTCAGCGGCGCACGCGCAGTCTTCCGTAATGTGTTCGTGAAAGACCTGCGCGAGAGCGTGATCCCCGGGATGGGAGATTGGTACATGGGCATGTGGAAGCGTGGCGTCCGCTTCCACTACGTGGTAAGCCTCCACGCACATCATGGGAAGCCGTTCCGTCGCTGACGCTCACTTATCTCCATTTTCTCGCGCAGTCTAATGGTCCGTTCGAGCTCCTTCCGGTCCTGAACGAGTTCCTGCAACTGTCCCAGCTCCCGCCCGGCTCGATCCGCCTCCGTTCGTACGGCGGGCGCTCCCTCTTCAATGGGCTCCTTTCGGCGCCGGCAATGCGCAAGCGCACCGCCGTGCACGACGTGCTCAATCACTTCCCCGAAGCTCGTTTTATCCTCGTCGGCGACACGGGCGAGCAGGACCTCGAGCTCTACGCCGAGTTCGCACGTGCCCGCCCGGAGCAGATCCTCGCCGTCTTCGTCCGCGACGCGGTGGCGCGCGGGGACACCGCCCCGCCCCCGTTGGACGACCCGACCGGCAGCGCGGCGTACGAGCTCGGCCTGTTCGACGCGAGCAACCCCGGGTCGGCGTCGTCCTCGTCCTCGTCCTCGTCTCCTCCGACGCCGCGTCGTAGCGGGGTGGGCCCGCGGCCCCCGTCGAAGTCGATGTCCGAGGGGCCCCCGCAGACGCCCCCTCCGGTGCCGAAGAAACCGATGAGGACGTACTCGGGTCCGGAGATGCCCACTCCTGTGCCGCCAGCCACGGCGGGAGCGAGAGGCGTGGACTACTTTGGCGTCGGTGCGGGCGCGCGTGTGCAGGCGACCACGATCACGGAGGAGCCACAGGAGGCGCCGATGATGACCGCCTCGTCGGCGGATGGGCCACGGGCTTGGCCGCCGCGCGGGTTCGCGAGCTGGACGCCGACGCGGGGACAGTCCGTGTCGTCTCAGAGCGGCGCGGCTCCAGAGGCGGAGCGGAGGCGGAACGAGCTGCAGATGCGGCTGTGGAGGGCGCGGTACGACGTCGCGCCGCATATACCGATTCGGATCTTCCGGGAGCCGGATGAGTGCGTCGAGTTGGAGCACATATTGAAGAGAGTGTAGCCTTCGGGGCGATGGTTGCGGTTGTCGATATCCTTGGCTTTCTTATTTGTCATTGGGCCCTTGTTCATGTACGACAGTGTAGACGATGTGCATACAGACTGTACCGATAGCATACTCTACTAGATGTTTTATAATACACTCAATCAAGGATTATGCGGTCTTTAACCAGTGCTGCCCAACAAACAAGCCTGTTCAGGTGATCTGGTGTCACCCGCCCCAGAGACATCGAATGAACCTTTCCCAGTACTGGGCGTGGATTGTGACATTTGTGGGAAGTTGTCTTCATCCGTCTAAAGAAGTTGCGGGGTCCATGCAGATGCAATACGACGCGAGAAATATACAGACTGTACACGTAGCGTACCATACCATAGAGAAAACCATAATACATTAAGATACGGGTATAGGCGGTGCCACCGCCAGCTTTTCAGACGTCTGCGTCGACGTGTTCATGTGCGACTCGATGTCCGTAAGCATCTGGTTCATTTCCTAAGCAGGTTGTGAGCTGTTGGCTGTAGTGCAGTCTGCAGTGACCCGCACCTGGTTGTTGGGCTCGAACGACAAGCCGAGCTGGATAGCCTCCCGCGCCTCCGAGTACGAGTTGAGTTTCATAAGAGCCCGGGCCTTGCGGAAGTGACCCTTACTCCAGGGCCGTTTCAGCTGAATGACGGTCTCGGCGTCGACCAGCGCGCTGAGGTAGTCGCCCGCCTCGTAGAAGGCGGCGGAGCGGTTGGAGAGGACCATGGAGAGCTCTTCACGCATGAGCTGCTGCGCTTCCCAGGGAGGCCGTTGTGCGGCGATGCTTGCGGCCATGGTGTATCGTTGGATGGCTTGTACGTGCATGCCTCCCTTGAAGAGCGTCTAGGGTGCGGCATGTGTGAGCAGAGGCGCAGAGTCACAGGGCTCAGTGACGCACGTTTCCCTCGTCCTTTGTGTTGTTGACTGCGGCGGAGAGCTGCTGTGAGACGACCTGTGGGGGCGGGGGACAGCGGAGGTTGGGGTTCGCGGCGAGTATGCGCGAGAGACGGTTGAGCGAGCGGTAGTCGACGCCGCACTCGGGGCACTTCTCCTGCTGATGCTTGCCACAAAGCGCGGTCGCGTTCTCTGGTGGTCCGAGTGAGAGGGCGACGGGGCGGAAGCTCTCCTCGATCAGGGCCTGCATGAGCGGGTCCGGGGGGCGCATAACCATCTGCTGCTGCTGCTGCTGTTGTTGTTGCTGCTGTATCTGGGGTTGAGGCTGCGGGGGTCCATGGGTGTGCGTGGGCTGTCCGGGGCCGTGCGAGTGTCCGTGCGACATGGTGGGCGGTGAGGGAGGGGGAGGAGGAAGAGACTAATGACGAGGGTGCTAGCTGTGAGCGCCTGCGGGGACGATGCGCTGTGCGCTGTGCGCCGCTGGCCGCTGGAGCCTGGCGGACCGCTCGGCAAGCCCGGCAGGTTTGGACCGCCACGTCGCCAACGCAGGCGCGGTGGGGCCCCGCTGGCCGTATGCGGCAAAAATGCTGACATAAGCCGCCCTCTGCACTTTGTAAGCGGCCGCGGGGAGGGGCAAATTTCTCACTCGCCTTTCTGGTGGACCATCACCGTCTCGACTTTCACTCGACACTCATAGACGAAAACCCCAGCACTCTTCTCGTATACTCGACCTTCGTCCTTCTCTCTTGCAACACTTATAATGTCCAATGGAATTGTAAACGGTACCGGATTGGAGAACCAATTTGGTCCGTATCATCTCCTTCCTCCCATCCCACGCACTCCGTCTTACTGACATCCCGCCCCTCTTCAGCCTCTCTCGGTATCAATGGCACAAAATCGGCTTATGTTCCCCCTCATATGAGGAACTCACAGCGGGCTGCCTCGACCCCCGCCGTCGCTACCAACGGGTGTGTATCGCTCGCCCTTTGCTACGTGTCGCCATCAAAGCTAACTTGATCTGGCAGGAACGGCTGGAACGACTCCCGCTCCTCCACTCCCTCCGGCCGCGGGGGCTTCAGTGGAAATAGAGGAAGCGATGGTGGCTACGGCGGCAGGAGCTTCAGCGGTCGCGGTGGGGGTGGCGGCGGCGGATGGGGCGACCGTCCCCAGTCTAACGGCTGGCACAGCGGAGGAGGACCTCGCGGCGGGGGCGGCGACGCAGCTCCCCGTGAGTCCTTCGGCTTCGGCGTCTGGAGGGACGGCGTGCACGTCGCTGGCGGTCGCAACATGCGCATGGAGAAGGAACTTTTCGGCGACGAGAACGACCCTTCCAAGCAGCACACCGGCATCAACTTCGAAAAGTACGATGACATCCCCGTCGAGGCTACTGGTGCTGGCGTGCCAGAGCCTGTCAATGCCTTCACGAACCCCCCTTTGGACCCGGTGCTTCTTGAGAACATCGGCTACGCTCGTTACACGACCCCCACGCCCGTTCAAAAGTATTCAATCCCTATCGTCGCCGCAGGCAGAGACTTGATGGCTTGTGCTCAGGTGCGTTGAGCTCCTATACAGGCTTATGCATCACAACTGACTGGTATGCGTAGACGGGTTCTGGGAAGACAGGCGGTTTCCTTTTCCCCATTCTCTCTGCGTCCTTCACCAACGGTCCTCGCGCTCCCCCCGCAGAGCCTCAAGGTGGTCAGAATTTCGGCCGCAGCCGCAAGGCATACCCTACGGCCCTTATCCTCGCCCCTACTCGTGAGCTGGTCAGCCAGATCCACGACGAGGCCCGCAAGTTCTGCTACCGCTCCTGGGTCCGCCCGGCCGTGGTCTACGGCGGTGCTGACATCAACCAGCAGCTGCGGCAGATTGAGCGGGGGTGTGACCTCCTCAGCGCCACTCCTGGTCGTCTGGTGGATCTGATCGAGCGCGGGCGCATCAGCCTCGCGAACATTCGCTACCTTGTCCTTGATGAGGCCGATCGGATGCTCGACATGGGTTTCGAGCCTCAGATCCGCCGAATCGTGCAGGGCGAGGACATGCCCGGCGTACAAGACCGCCAGACGCTCATGTTTTCCGCGACCTTCCCCCGCGACATCCAGATTCTCGCCCGGGATTTCATGAAGGACTATGTCTTCTTGTCCGTTGGCCGTGTCGGTTCTACTTCGGAGAACATCACCCAGCGCATCGAATACGTCGAAGATCAGGACAAGCGCTCAGTCCTTCTCGACGTTATCCAGGCGCAGGGAGACGGCCTGACCCTCGTATTCGTAGAGACCAAGCGCATGGCCGACATGCTTTCCGACTTCCTCCTTGGCAACTCCCTCCCCGCGACTTCCATTCACGGTGACCGCACTCAGCGCGAGCGTGAAATGGCTCTCCAGACCTTCCGCACGGGGCGTACCCCCATCCTGGTTGCCACTGCCGTTGCCGCTCGTGGACTCGACATCCCCAACGTCACCCACGTCGTCAACTACGATCTGCCCTCCGACATTGACGATTACGTTCACCGTATCGGCCGTACGGGCCGTGCCGGCAACGTCGGTATGGCTACCGCGTTCTTCAACCGTGGTAACCGCAACATCGTGCGCGACCTCATCGAGCTCCTTCGTGAGGCTAACCAGGAGATCCCTGGCTGGCTGGACACCGTCGCTCACGAGAGCAGCTTCGGCGGCGGCTACCGTGGCGGACGTGGTCGCGGTGGTGGAGGACGTGGTGGCCGTGGTGGCAACCGCGACTACCGTCAGGGTGGCGGCGGAGGCTACGGCGGACACGGCCGCGGCGGAGGTGGAGGTGGTGGAAGCTACGGTGGCCCCCAATACGGTGGAGGAGGAGGAGGTGGAGGCTACGGTGGCGGCTACGGCGGCGGCGGTGGAGGCGGCAGCTGGTGGTAAACACATCACTGCGCCGGCCATCCCCCAAGCATCGACCCGACTACGCTCAAACTCGTTCCCGGCTCCCCGACCTCTTATTCCCGACATATGCCCCCTCCTTTATCCCCGCCCATGCATCGACTCCCGTCTCCAGCCCTGATTTCGTCGACTCGCTCAACCTATCAGTACTCCGGTTCCGCCCACATTCCCAACATGCGCTGCTCTCACAACATTCATGCTCTCGGTCTCGTTGCACTCATCTGCTCATCGTCTACCGTACGGCCCTACTAATCGTCTGTCTCAATACTCAGGCGCCGTCCGCCATATCCTTATTGCAGAACCACTCCCCATAGATGTTTTCGGGGCCTGTCCTCAGCATGAGCAGAACTAATGTCTTTCTTCGTCTCGCGATACCCTGATTTATTGCGACGCGCAGTCGGACATTTACTATATCCTAGCACCACGAGACAATCTGTTAGAGCATCGCACATCTTGTACCGTAGTCTACTTAGCATCTTCATTATCGAGGCACACTGGTCGTTGTAAATAAATGGGTTGTAAAAACCGTACGCTCCTGGCGCACGCCGCCTTTTCGGAGGGAAAGAAAGAGAATGGAGAGAAAGAGCCGTTCCAGGGGTCTAGCCTCGCGGATATCGCTCCGATTATTCGGTGGCTGAGCGTGGAACGAAGAAAGCTCCTGCGCTGGCAAAGCACCACTTGAGGTCGGCTTGATTACCACCATCTCATTCGGTTTGTGTGGCTCACGCATATATACACACTCGCTTGCTAGCTCTACTCTACTGGACCACACACGACGGACTCTCTCCAAACACACTCAGCAGCTAGGAAAGCCCACCACAGTGACCACACGTAAGCCCGCCATCGCAAAAATCATCGCAGCCATCCGCGCCTCCGACAGCTCACGCACGACCCGTCCCCGCACCCCGCCAGATCGCTCCCAGATATCCACCGAGACATCGCACGACGCACATCGCATGTATCGACCGCACTCACCCACCGCATTCGACATCCCGGAGCCCCCGACGCTCCGGCGCATGAAACCCCTCCCGAAGCGCAGGCGCACGTCCGACCCTACGCCCGACGGCGGGCTCTTGCTCTCTCCGGCCGCGGGGGCGACGGCTAACACCACGACGACTACCACTACTACGACGGCGACGACGACGAGGCTGGCCCCGCCGGCCGACGAGCCCGACGACCTGCAAGACCCGAGTGGCGACGGCGAGGACGACGCCCTCCCAGAGCCGTCCGCGGTGCCGGGGCTCACGGCGCAGATGGCGCTGCAGGCGTACTACATGCCCGTGCTCGGGGGCGTGCGGGAGCTCGTGAGGCCCGTGCGCCCCCCCGCGCTCGACGGCGGGGAGGCCCTCGACCTCAGCGGCGCGCTGGCGGAGCTCGGCCTCGGCTTCGGCATCGGCACGGGCTTCGGCGGCGCGGCGGGGCTAGGGTTCGGGGGCGGCGGAGGAGCGGCGGGGCTGGGGATGGGGCTGGGGCTGGG
>FTLJ01000742.1:0-32636 GCA_900155495.1 Porogramme epimiltina
GCGAGCTTGATCTGAGCAATGTCCAATGCCTAATGGTCACGAATGGTCAACAAATGGAATGAACACGATGAAAAACGGCACTTACAAGCTCAGAATCCCGCTTGTCAAGCAACGCCGCAGGAGGGTCTTTCCGTGGTTCATCCCGATCTCTGGTCGTGAATGTCAATACATGTCCATGAACACGATGACGACTGAACGCACAAGCTGTCGAACCAAGGGTGTTGCATGATCTCCTCCCACCCAGGCCGCCGAGATGGGTCCTTCACCAAGCACTGTTCCCCAAACCACTGACCATGTCGCCTCGAAACTGGAACGCAGGAGTGCTTACCATGCAAAGCAGGTCGAACAACTCATTGCTCGCGTCCGCATCAATGAGCACCGGCCCTTTCTCCATACAGTCCCAAAGTTGCTCCACGTTCTCAGTGCTCACTCCCCGGTCCCAAATAGTAGAGGCTACACAACAATTGTTAGCCCCCAAGGCTTTGATATCCAGCGCAGATGTCACATAACCTTCCATCTACCGCTTCACCAAGCGACATAGCCCACGCCCACACATCCACCTTCGCCGAGCATGGTGCTCCCGCCTGCCGCTCTGGGTGAGCATACATCGCCATCCCACACGAGCTGCTCGTTACGTAAGCACCAACGAACCGAGCCGATCCGGCCGCCCACCCTGCCGAACCTTCGGCGCCCACCACGCAGTTGTGCCCTTGTCTGCCGCAAATGGTTGGCCGCCGGCCGCCACACCCTCGCTCCTACCGCAATTAACGAAGTGCTTCCCCCACACTCCGCCCGCCCTACTAGACCGCAGGGCTACCCACCACAGCCTAAACGACACATGCCTCAGAACAGAGGGCACCCCACGGTGGGCCTGCCAGCGGCCCACACCGTCCCCTCGTCGCTCCCGCGCTGGGAGGCTAGGACCCTTCGCGAGAAGCGCAATAAACGGACGGCGCCGGAGTGCTTTGAAGCCCGGAGAAACACGCTGCAGCGGCTGCGCCTGAGCGGGAACGTAATTGCAGCGGCGGGGACACCGGGGAGCGCCCCGTCCTGCTCCCCGGACATCTATTTGACGCCCTCTTGGACAAGGGTGCGTCTTTCCGGTGTTTTTTTCAGGCTTCTGGACGCAATGGGAGGGGAGGGTCCAACAATAATGCCCCCTTGAACGAGTCTGACGGGCGCTTAAAGAAAATGTGTGTGCGCGCGGGCGGAGTGCTGTGTATATATGCGCTCAATGCTGTGTATATGATTTTTATTAGTGTGTGTTATTAGCTTTGTTATATGAGCGCGTTTTTATTAAATGTACAAATCTGCCGCCATAGCACACCCTCCACCAAACGACGGCGTTGCCGACGATGATCTGCATATGCTGTCAGTTTGTGCCATCCATTGCCTCCCGAGAGTCCTCACATCTATGGCAAGCATAACGCCCATTACGACCTGCTGCGTATGTAGATCGTCGAGGGGGTCGCGACGGTTGTTCCCCAGATGGCGGAGTACGGCTTTGACAAGGATGAAGTTAAAGCCGTAGAAGATGATGTTGGCTTCGACAAGGAACATTACGAGTAGCAGCTGTATCCAGGTACGTCGGGGACCAACAAGGCCCTTGGATCTGTGAGTACTTGAGGTTGTCAAATGTTAGTCTGATGAATCCATGCTTCGCCTACTCTCGCACGAACGTTATGAAGAATATAGCAGCGAATGCCAACATAATGAAAACGCATAGATCGGACATCACAGTTAGAGCAATGAATTGGCCATGTGAGAAGTGACGTACAGAATGATACGGAGGACAGCGCTAGTAGCACTTTGAGGTGTTGGCGCGATTGTAGAGTATTGGGAGGCAGAACATCAATAACTCCGGCGTTTGCGGTGATCCTGCCTCGGGAAGCATGGCGAGTGCGCGAGGGGACAGCCATCCCTCTTGGTTCCTATCTACCAGATGTGAGTGATCGGTTATGCACTGTTTGGGAGCGGAAACGAGGATATACCTTAATATACTATCGCCCTATGGCGGCAGATCTGTACATTAATAAATCAGTTCTAACACACGTTAATAAGCCAACGCGCTCACATAACACGAAATCGTGCTCATATTTTGATGTAAGCGCGCTTTAGACGCCCAACGCGACCTTGAGGGGCCCTCCTAGTTTAGGCGCCGAACGGGGGCCCCTCGAGCTCGATGTCTCCAGGTTCGTCCTTTTCCTGCTTTCTTCCATAAAAACACCTAGGACTCAATTTAGCATGCACATAGAGCACTAAAATGAATTATTAGGGGGTACAACAAGGGAGGAACATCCCCCAAGTAAGGGAGAGAGGGGCGTCCGAATTCGGAAGGTGCGGCACTACGGACCGCGCGCCCTGGGCGCCTCCGACTTGCCCTCCGTCCGAGGAGCCTCCTTCCCCGCCCCCGTGCTCACTTCGTACGGGGATGTCCCCATGACGCCCTAGAATGGCTCTAGTAGTACTCGTGTACTCAACAATTTGATATCTTACTTCTATTCCTAGGATTTATTAATCTATTGTAACTTTTGTATCCATTAGAACCATTACTAGTAGACTTCAATTGAACCGATTATAAGCCCACATAGTTACCATATTTGGGTATCCTCCTATTCCGACAGCTTTGGAGCCTCCGAAAGTGTGGTTTTCACTCGTATTTTTGGAGGAACGTAGCCCCGATACCTCCCTCCTACGTATGGAAGGGTTCTTTTGCTAAAACATCGAAGTTGATAAAAGTATATATGCTCGGTGTGAGAAAATATATATGTGCGCGCGCAATATATAGCGCGCGGCTCGGCTAATAGACTATGAGCGCGAAAACTATTAAATGTACAAATCTGCCATCATATCGCCCCGGTCGGCGACTACGCCATTGGCTATGGGGCTCTGCGCAGCTACGGTCACCGCAGTCCGAGTATAAAAGAGAGCACCATTGGGTGCTAGAGATATTCGCACACACGAATCACGATGCGCCGAAAAGATCTAGAGAAGGCAGTAGAGTAGATATTTGGTATGACGGAGGCCACATTTCAGGTGCCCGTGGCGCATCTGTTAGCGTGGTGAGTGTTAGCGAAAAGCCGTACATAGAGGTGTTCAATTTAGGGTTGCTAGACGAATGTGATATCCCGCGTTTTCTACTGGTGATTGACGCGGCACGCCAAGAGCACGTAGCTTCTGAGGGGCTGCGGAGGGCGGAGTTCTGAGCGGAGGCTATTCTATAACTGGAGCGGAAGGGTAAGTTATAGCGGAGCTCCAAACTGAGACCGGCCGGCATATGCCATCTCTGATGACGCGTCGGATGCTGAGGTAGCCATGCTCGTCGTTGCAACGTCTTCACGAAACCACGACTCCATCGAAAACCCCAGTCAACTCTACTCCTAATATGTTCACTCATCGGTGCCCGCTGCGATTGACAGTTTCGACCTCTCTCATCGCCTAGTCGATTCCATGGCAAAATTCGTCGATACGTCCCACGTCATCGGTGTGCAAGTCCCGGAGGCGTTCCAGGTGGGATATGATACAGTGAAGAGAAGCTCATGATACTGTGCCGTGGGCGGCGAGGCTACGGCCAATTTTGGTGCGATTCCCTCCTTCCTCCAGAAATTTGCGTTGCTATGTGTTGTTCCTGTCCGTTCGCTGTTCCCTCGTCCGTCCTCGAGCGCCCCTCCGCGAAGGGCCTTTCAATGTTGTTCCGTTTTTGTCGTTGTATAGTATCCGAGCTCTCAATACCATTCATTACTACCACCAATCTTCACCGGGAATGCCTTCCCGTCTTTCAGCTGTGTGAGATCATACGCTTCACAGCCGTGATCCCACACCCGCGCGCAAGTGGCTCCATTTCAGCTCGCATATATGGTGGCCCTCAATCCCGCCAAGTAGACCTGGCTGAATTCTTGCTCCACGCAGGATTCTTGACGCCCCAGATCCTCAGGGGTTGTACGCTGGTGTTGCATCCGCATCTGCGCGGCCCTGCCCAGCGTCGTGCCACTTGCTGCGTATATCAGACGTCTTCTCACGACATGCCTTGAATACCTCACATATCACCGTCTGCGGTGTGCAGCTCTCAGGTTGCGTAGCCCTGCAACTCTCGTGAGATTTTCTGCTCTATACGTCCCCATGAGCACGTCTAAACGCGGATCTTGACTGACCCGAGACTCAGCTGTGCGCACAGTCGTTGCGGCACATCGAAGACGACGAGACAAGGCTCGTGGCGTGAGGCTCTGCTGGAGGTGTGGAGCAGAGTCTCACTCAAATGCACCAGAGCTCGGTCGGATGCAATGGCAGTTTCCATGTACGTTGATTAAGGCAGAGGTATGTAAGGGGATTTAGCTTTGCTTCGAGAAGTCATGCGGACTGAACTATGCCAATACAGTATGCACAGGTTGATTGGCTTGCCGACCGTCTTCGAAGGCCCTGAGCTGGGGTCGCCCACCTCCAGTTCACTTCTCTGGTATGCGCACATCACCTCGGATATACCGCTCCGGTAGCTAAGACGAACATCTCTTTGAAGGGAGCACCGGTCGATCTAGGCACTTCCAATATTGATTCATCCTGCATACTATAATCATCCCCCGGAGGCTGATTTCCCAGGAAAACGTCCCCTGCCCAGTGCCGACCACCCAGCTCAGATTGTCACGTGACCATGTGAGTGCTTGTTCGTGTTGCCGTCTCCGAGGTCTACGGATGCAGTGTAGGTGCCCCTTCCCGTGCGTTCCCGGGATGGGGTCCTTCGAGAGCATATACACCTTTCTGTGATCACCAACACTGTTTTTCCGGGGAGTGCGGCCGGGCCTCGCTCGTAAGGAGACACGCGGGGTGGCGAATCTTCGTATTGAGCTACTGGCCATTGAAGATTGTTGTCCGACGAATGGTAGACTAGTAGGGTGCATCATGGGTTAGGTATGGATAGGCTTATGCCTACTCTTACCCGTCTCGTGCTGTCTCGTACACAAGTCGTCGTTTGGCAACTCTCAGAAAGGGTGGAGGATCGCTATCATAGAGTGGCCGGGAGGAACCTGTAGTCCTGTACAATGAGCTGTAAAGCGGAAGTCAGTTCCAATATGTTTTCTTCCCCCAGGGATACTAGTACCTCCATACGTGTCGTCCCCTGCCCATTCGCTGCCATCCGCGAAAGGCGTATCGGGGTCGATTGGAATGAATCGTTGTATGCCCCAGGCGATTCTGAGGGAAGAGCGTTAGAAACTTCAGGCCGCTGAGTCTGAACGTAGCCTGGCACACGGCGAGCGAGCTCGTGTAACCCGCGACACCAGGTGCAAACGACGTGTGGGTCTAAACACCGAGTCGGAGCTGGGCCGACGCACTGGCGTCAGCCGCCCGCATGTTTCGAACTATCCTGATGCCATGGTTTTAATATGCCTGTCTCCATATTGCCGTACGCGACCACCTGCCCTACATCCCATAAACTTCCTGCGGACCCCTTCTACACTGGAAGCTGGGGATACAACACATTGCGTTAAACCGACAAAAAGCCACCGTCGTATGGGTATTGGCGCCCATAATGATGACGTCACCGCCCAGGCTGTATAGTAGCAAGTTGCCAATCTGAGCCCGCTCTGTCGCCACCGCTGGCCTCGCGCATCCAAAAGCACCGAGTATATGCTGATTGCAATATCTCGTGCTTAGCTCGTGCGCCAGCCTTCTCTTGAATGGGAAACCTCTTGACCTTACTCCCACCACGGGCTCGGGGTGTGCTTCGTTCGCACAGGTATGCTCAAGCATGCTTGCAGCTCCGACATCAATCTCGAGACAATCAGGTGGGCGTATATGGTTAAGTTCTCGGACGTGCTTCCACCCTGACCATTGTAAATACATATCTCGGGTGCGCTAGTAGACGTTAGGATCTAAATAGACTCATGTTCACCGAGACTACCCTGGTTGAGGAGTGATTCTTCGTCATTCCACCGTTTCGTCCATTCTGACATCCACTTCGCGTGTTCCTCCTCATAACCCCACCGAGGCGTCTCGGCTTTGGCATACAGGAACCACTGTGGTGCTGGGCTCAAGGTATTGCAAGGCCCCTCCCTCGCAGGCTCTAGCTGAGGCTGCAAGGAAGAGGGTGTCGAGGAAAAGGAGAGAGAGGGCGTAGGTGAAACCGATGCAGCTGCAGCGACATGCCCTGCTACCATCTTGCACTGGACTACGGTCCCATTGTCAATGCTCACGTCTACCCCCGCATACCCTTCAGGTATGTCCCGCATGCTGACCGTGGGGTATGGTACACCATCGAGCGAGTACTGAAACCCGTAGAAGCCCCCACTCACTGTACGGGAGGTGTTATTAGCGTTCCCACAAGCACATTTACGTCTTCTCCAACTCACCAGAGTGAGACATGATGCTTCTAAGTGCATGATGTCCGTCTAGCGTGGACGGAGGGCTCCCCCGCATTCCGAGACGTTTCCCGTCGCAGTCCCACATGCAGAACGCGGTGATCCATCCAGATAGGTCGTCCGTGCCGCATAAGCTGTCGTCCCGATTGACGACGTGAGACCAAAACTGGATATCGGGGTGTCCGTCGAAGGCGGAGACGAAGCGAGTAAGAATGGGGCGAAGCATATCTGCCCACTCCGCAGGCTCATCGCCGAGCTCTGGAAGGCGATCTAGGCGGGCGAGAAGGCGGAGCCAGTCGGCCTTGTCCCCGAGGAGTGTGACAGAAGGTATACCGCAAGTTATACCAATGCCATATGAGAAGTATCTGAGGTATAGAAAGTAAGAACGCGATAGGGCAGATCGAGATGGGCCGTACTTCTGAAGCGTGGACATGAGGAGAACGGAGCAGATTGTGGTGTCGTTGAGGGTCGTCGTTGTGAAATCTGGCAGGGTCCACTCAACGAAAGTCTTGTCAACGACCTGTATAGAACGTCATCACAGCAGTCATAAGTGATATGGTCAGGGAGGGCTTACGTGCTTGTCGAGAAGCTCGCAGAACATCCGGGAAACTTTGGCTAGATCCATCGTGTGCTGATCTCCGACATCGTACAGCATAAGTTCTTCCTTCCCCTCGTGGGCAACGAAATAACTGCGCAGTTCCTCTGCGTGGGCGTTGACACTGTCATAAATGATGTTGGTGGAGAAACGCAAAGAAGAATCATAGGAGAGACTCACTAAAAGCTGAATTGAGAGAGGATGCCAATCCAAACGTCGTCCGGCCTGCAGGGGACACGCAACAGTAGTTCAATCCAGTCAGCAACATGCATTTTGGACAGGCTTGGTGCCTCGAGACGTACCGCAGTGTAAGGTGACGGTGCTGGGCATACGCCTCGACGACAGTGTGAACGAACCCGTTGCTATACGAGATGAGAGTCGGGAGCACATCCTGGGTAGCAGAGGTCTGCAGCATCTCCCCGCTCTCTTTCCATTCCTTATAGCACGAGGCCTTGGTTAGGTCTTCTACGTTTGCCATCCCTTTGCAGGGGAAGGGTTGAGCGTCGTGGTTGGCGACCTTGAACGTGACAGGCATCGGTTAGTCTCTACTGGGCTAGGTCGCAGGAAGAGGACTTGGGTGGCGTGGACGGGCGAACCAAGAGCAATTTATATCTGGCGGAGACCTTAAGCAGGGTGCATGTCACGTCTGGGCCTTTGATCATCTGAGGCGCAGCACTTTAAGTGATGTTTTGGAACCATCTCGCTGCGAAGAAGCAGGTGACCTAGGAACCAGGGCTACTTACGTGAATGGATGATATGTGTGGGATAATAAAGGCATGTTGCGGCTCCGAGTCGAGTCAAGATGTTATCACACAAGACCCGCAAGCCGGTTCTAATTACCTCTCCTACGTCAGCGTAAGCGTAACGCACACCGTGAACAGTTGGAGGGCTACAAAACTGTGTTCTTATCCTGGGCTCACCGACGGACGGAAGGAGCGGATGTGTCGTTGCGAATTCCCGAGATCGGAAGCTCCCAGGATGACGGGCTTTCAATGGCCGCCTTACTTATCGCTCGCATTATATCTAGGGCTCTGTCATGTCAGATGTCAGTGGCGTATCTGCTGGTACTAGTTAGAGATTGTACTGCATAGCTGGCATACGAGCCCCAATACCGCCTCACATTTCGTCGCATCTATGGTGATAGAGGAACTTCCACAGGTTTTCCTGGCCGGGCGATTGGGGAGCGTTTTGAGCGGAGAGTGATTTCCGATCGGCGCTCAGGATGGAGGTGCTGCGGAGTTCTAAAATGAGTCACAGCCGCGTCGGCACTTCCGATACCGCTGATGCCGAGGTCGCCATGCTTGTCGCTGCGAGGTCCACCAAATTCCCTGTCGACGACTCCATCGAGAACGCGATTCTATCGTCTTCCTAGTCTACTCGCTTGTCGGCGGCCGCTGTGCTTGTCTGTTCCCACTTCTCCTATTGCCGGGTCGACCCTAGGAAAATTTCGACGCCGCAAGTCATCGGTGTGCAAGTCTCGAAGGCTGCGTAGGAGGGATGCGGAGTGGCGACGAGGAGCTTGCGATCCTGTGCGGCGAGTGATGAGGCTACGGATGACTACAGTACGTTTCTGTTCCCCGGAAACTCCGCATCGCCATACGTGTTGTCTCTGCCCATTCTTTATTATCCAATTCGTTTCGGAGAACTCTTTCGCGAAGGCTTTGTCCATGTTGTCGACTGGGATTGTTGTACGATACGCGACTCTTTAATACCAATCGTTTACGTTCCCAATTTGCAACTAGTATGCCCTACTGCTCTTCTACTGGACTTCGTTATCTTCGCTTGTGGGACGGCACGCGCCACGGCGGCGACATACCAAGAGGGCCCCAAGCGGGCATTCACATCTGCATAGACGCGAGCAATGGCAGTCGAAGGGAGACAGGCACAGACACACAGTGAGAGTCGGAAGATGACAAAGTCAGAACCGCAGCCGTCGCCCCCTAGCACGGGGACGTCGTGGTGGACAGGATCGAAGACCTCACAATCACACACTGGCGAGTCCATTCCAACGTCGATATGTGGTGGCCTTCAGATGCGCCTAGTGGGCCTGGCTGATCCCTCGCTCTGCGCAGGCTTCGTTACTCCCCAGACCCTGAGGGGTTGCACTTCGGCGCTGCTTTTGCGCGGCCGGGCGACCCTGTGCAACACCACTTGGTGCATATTGCGTGCGTAGTCAAGGCGTCTTCTCACAACATACCCTGAATACCCTGTAGACTGTCTTCCGGAGCGTGCGGCTCTCAGGTCGCGCAGCCCTGTAACTGTTGTGATCCCTTCTGCTCCGTACGTCCCCATGAGCGCGTCTAAACGCGGATCCCGAATGACCCGGAACTCAGCTGTGCGCGCGGTCGCCGCAGCATACTGAAGATAAGGGGGCAGAGTCCACGGCCTAATGCTCCGTTTGAGGTACGGAAACCATGGCTTTGCTTCCGGAGGCCATTCTGACCAACAATATCCGATTTAGTGCCCTTCCGCAGGTCTACCTACTGACAATCTTCGAAGCCGTGTGGCGCGCCCCTCCGGTTCACCCTATTTGATACATGCACATCACCTCGGACATACGGCTTCAGTAGGTAAAGTGAACATCCCTGCTTGGTGCACATCCCTCAAGACGCGTGTAAGACAGTAAGTGATCTGCATTGAATGTGCGTAGCATCAAGCTAACATGTGCTCCTTTCAAACCTTCCAGGCTTCAGTTCATGCCGGGCCCTTCGTCTATTGATCAGTTTCGCAGTTCATGCACCCTCCGAAGCGTATTTCAAACAAAACGCCCCCCTGCCATCGGCCTTCTTCGCACCGGCGGGAGTCAACGATTCGTCACGTGATCAGGTGAGTGCCGAGTCGCCTCCCCATCGCCAGCATGTGCAAGCGTATTGCGAGGTGCCCCCTCCCGCGCATTCGCGGGATGTGTTTCCTCCAGAACTGTACCTTCTCATGTGCCGCAATGCTCGCTCGGAGATGGAGATCGGGTCTCTCTCGTCAGGGGGTGCGCAGACTGGCGAATCTTCATACTGAGCTACGGGCCCTCGAAGATTGTTGGAGTGTTTGGGGGTGGAGTCGTGCTGCTGCATAGGGGAGTGGAGTGGTGAGAGGAACGTGGTCGCTCCTCGAGAGTGACGGCCAATGCCTTCCCATGTGCCTCGAGTGCTTTGGTTGAGTTCCCCGCATTTGCGCGTCGTTCCACATGTACAGACGAGTCGCATGCTGTGAGATGCCGGTTTCGGATACAGATGGAGGGCTGGCTGCTTTACCTCTTCAGTGAGCGTAGATCGGCTCCCGATAAGGGGGCGTTGTGTTTGGCTTGAACTAGAAGTGCATGTCGTAGAGGAACGGGGATGTATTCGTCGTGGCTCAGTTGGGAATGAGGTCGAGAACGTTTCCTGAAAGAGAGACGATTGGATGACACGAGGTACAAGTCGCGAGTAACGGGTCATATCGTGACATAAGATCCATTGCGTATGTGTCCACTGCGGTTCCCGGTTGAGTGTCTTTAGGACGGAGGTCCTAAAATGGGTGCCGGCGGTCCCTATCTGGTCCCATGGATGCAGTATTGTACTCGGATGTCGCGGGCTAACAGGTGTTCTCGTTCTTCTCCTCGTCTGACTCAATTTTGGAGAGCCCTCGTGCTGACAGCGTGAAAAGCATCATGCAGCATGTTGGCACGAGCACGAAAACGACGCATCCGACTTGCACGACGAGGTCATGCGAACCCCAGGCGGCAATGAGAAGCCCTAAGGAATGGAAGACAGTTGGTATTGGAATTACTTCGAATTGAACGTGCGTTGAACTTACCTACTACGCAGAGCCCAACGCCCAACACGATGGAGAAGAACGGGTACGCAAGGATGATGAGTACGCTCCATACTCTCAAGCGCGACGCCATCAGAGTCTGCAGTCGGAAGGGATGGTACGGAATCAGTGCTCTACTCTTATAAGCGGTGTGAACAACAGTTACTTACCTTTCTTACCCAGGGTGTATAACACGTGGCCATGATATAGACATCGACTGCGGCGACGATCACACCACCTAAGAGGATACCGAAAGCAGCCCATAGGCACATGTACGGCCAGCGCGTCGTGTAGTCCATGAGTGCGCCGCTCGGCGGTTGTGTGGTGATGAGGGCCACGATCTAAGACAGCAGCAGACTTCCCTGTAACAGCGGCCTCTCGTCAGTCCTCTCCCCCAACCCTGGGCGACGCGCGGAGAGCTTACGACGACGGAAAGGGTTGTGAGCCTGTTTGAGATTGTTTCTGTGTACTTGTCGTGCTCGGCATCGTCGTGCATTGTATCCCATTTGTAGCGCAATGTCTTGCGGCCGAATGCGATCAAACACAGGAGGGTAAACAACACCTTCAAGATGTACCGCAGTGGCTTGGGCCGCACTAGGGCGTGCTCGTTGTCCCAATATTCCGGAAAGGGTGGCCGAGGATGTTCAGAGGCTGCATAGGTGGCGGGGGCTGCTATTGTGCGCGCGAACGGCAAGTCGCTGTTGAAGGATGACATCGAGCCGGCGTATGGATGAAGTGACGACGAAGCAATGCGTGAGTGGGAAAGCATGACGAATGGTATGTTGGGACGGGTACAGAGTGGGCCTGTTGAAGGGGGTCGTACCTTGGGTCACTTATATTCGAAGCAGGTATTTCCACGTGTGTGTAAGCTCCCGAACAGTTCCACCACGTCGCCTCAGGCGTTCGCGGTGATCCATATTGACTACGCATTTCGATATTTGTTTCCTCTGTGTATCCCCTAAGTGTTCTACCTGCACCTAGATACACCCTTCAGTGTTCCATACATACGTGCACCATAGAGCATGGTAGGAGAGCACAGGTACTGCGCTCTGACTATCCGGATGGACTTCGACGCAGATACTGTGAGGGTCACCATTTAATGTCCGGTCTCCTTCCACGTTATCGCCCTACACCGTGTACACCAAAGATTACGCCACGCCGCGGCCAAGGTTCAGGATCCGCTCCCTCCGTATGTATGTGGCTGAATCTCATGACTTAGTAGCTCTAAATCTTCCTGGACGGTCTCTTGAAGTTAATTTCCGACCCGTAAGACTGACGTCGATCTCTGGATGAGGTAGGAGCCCTTGAGGACCACTACCTGTGCTCATCAGCCCACCATGCCGTGAATAACATGGTGCTCGTTTGGACAGTCTTGAGCCACTGACAACCTAAAATACATGATCAGTGCGTTAGCTTTCCCCCACATCCTCACTCAAAACCCGACCTGCAGGAAAAGTCGAGCTATCAAGTCAGCAGCATACGGCAGGGGTGCTAGAGCGCATTAAACTTCCCTCTACCTGCTTCCCGCGAGGGGCGTTCTGAACACAATGCGTCGACAAAGCGTCAAGACCATATGTTTACAACGACTCACGCTGTGTACCGGAGAAAACTTCCATATCACATATGCATGTCATGATTGGCTCCACACACTCGCTAGTGGCACTACTTGTTTCTCTTGGTCACTACTCGGCATTGGCGGAGACGGGCGGGATCGAAGTCAACTGCGAGATCCCTGGCGCTATCCCCCTGGGGTCTCAATGCGACGCACTGCATCCGCTTTGGAGCGAGGCGTTTGGGCAAGGGAAGCGCTGCGGAGGCCCATTGAGCGCGGAGGTGGAGCGGCACTAGAAGTCAATGAAGAGTGTGAAGTGATTGCATGGGCGTTAGGTCTATGTATCGTTCCCGCGACCAACCATACTGCGCTCCGCTCATCATGGCTATTTGCGCACGATCGCATCCGTTTCCTCCGCATATACTGCGTTAGTCACATTAACAGTGCTCTCCATGTCTGTAGCGCCCATCGCCGGCGCTTTTGACCGAGGCTACGCGGAGCGCACACGCTGGCCACCTCCCTCGCTTAGCATGCGCGACTTAGATGGCCCACGCGCGAACCTCCACATGTGGCTTTGCGACGGCAAAATTTGCCCTCCTTTCTCCCCAGCGACGAGTCCCATCTGACTTCCGGTCCGGCGTAACGTATGCGTCAGTTTCCTCCTCACCCTGCTTCCTCAGGCGATGTGGTATGTGCGGGTTGAGATGGCATCTTATTAGTGATGTAAACAGTGTATGTATGCCATTGGACGTATTTAACTGTCTGGTATGGTGCGTGCCAGCGGTGAGCAAGGTAACGTTGAGAGTCTATTTTACGGATCATGTAAATTAGTAAGTATGGTGGAATCTTCTTGGGACCGTACATCTCTAGAATAGTCCACGAGCTCGTTTCATTCAGGGTCAACGTTAGACGTCGCACGCGTGACAAGCAAAACGGTCGCAACGGGATTAGTAGTGCGAATTGAAGGCGGCATTGTTGACAAGTGGTCGATAGGAGATTTATTGAGGGCGACAATGAGAATAATAATAACAGGATATATTGCCTGCCGTTTATCACAAGCAATGGTGATGCATTAGTGTAAAAAGGAGGTACTGACGAGACAATTCACGCACGATAAGGGGAACAAAATTTGTGTTGATCACGAGCTCGATGAACCATCCTATGTAGCTTGCCGATACGTTCGAGGACTGTGACGGATCAATCCCGAAATGATAAACAAACACTGTCCCTGTCACCGAGATGCCCTGCGAGATCATGAGTTAGCTCATGTAGTCGAACATGGATGCCTGAATGAATAAAGCTTACCCATAGAAAACAGTAAGCTGCACCAGACTCTACTAAAAGTATAAGGATATTTAAAGCTTGACTCTTCCCGAGGCCGCTCCCGGAAAACTGGCGGACTAAACGCCAATGGGCCCTGGGGAAATGTAATGAGAAGAACTGATGAAATGAAGCCCTACCAGCTTACCATGCTTGATACGCGATCAATGACGTAGCAACAACGTTGTTCAGACAGGATAGGGCGAAAAAAACGTATCCCACATCTTGAGTGAAGGTTGGATACCCCCTCGAGAGCGCTGCGTATGTAATCGTACGTGCGGAGCATATAGTGATTATTCCTGCCACTGAAAAAGAGCCACATCAGTCATAACAAGGTACGCTGTGACTAGAGGTGACGGCCGGAGACCTAAGGCTGAACCTAGCGTTCCTACGCATACCGCCTTTATGACAGAACCATTGGGCATGATTACAAGCGCACGCCACCATACAATGCAGTCACTTAGGAGGAGCTTCAGTGTTGTATTTATCAGCTTGCTTCCACATGGTATAGTTGAATAGATGATATTTGTGCTCACGTTTATGACTAGAGTAATACTTTTCACCGTGCTCCGAAATAATTTCAAATTGGCGAAACAACGTTTCGTGTACTCTATGGGGTATAGTTGGCTTGATACAGAGGTAGTGCAACCCCTCGACGTAACGATGGTGTGTCGCAGCATATCTGCGGCGAACACACATGTTGATGCGTACCCCATTATAGTGGCGACAAGCATGGCGCAGACAGGAGTAGTATGAATGCCTTTCCGACTGGGAGTGAAATCGTGAGTTGGCTTAAACGAGACAGGAATATAGAACTTGCACTAGGATGAGGGTTGAGCACATGACGAGTGCGGATAAGATTCCTGCTCAAACAAGGACATATAGCGGGGTTTTGAGTAAAGAATGCAACGCCCCTCACCTAGTAGGAATACAATAAACACACATTGCAGGAAAATATCGAGATTTAAGTGGATTGGAGAGTCGTGAAAAGCCTCAAGGAGTGCTTGGAAGGTTTCTTCATTGACGAGAGTACTTCCCATGGCAACTTGATGTAACATATGTATCTGTCGACACGAGGTTTGGAAGGGAGTAGACGATGTCTGCGGCACCCACTAGGGACGAGTCTTCAAAAGCCAACAATGGTCAGTAGCACTTATGTAGAGCCTGTGGGTAATTCTAGAAACAACAAATTTGACCCGTGAGCGCTCCAGAGTCGGAGATTCCGAGGAGATCGCTGGCTGACAAGAGGTCTTGAAGAGCGTCTCGACAGTCTTTTGACCGAGGCTTGTGCGTGGGGAGCGTCTGGTTTGGATCTGGGACAAGCAAGGATTAGATAGTCTGTGTATAGTACCTAACTTACTACGGTTGGTGAAGATATACCGATGAGGCCGCCCGGCTTCTCTCGCCACCGCCGCAATTATAATTAGAGCGAACGCATAGAACGTTTC
Source organism: Porogramme epimiltina (assembly GCA_900155495.1). NCBI lineage: Eukaryota > Fungi > Basidiomycota > Agaricomycetes > Polyporales > Polyporaceae > Porogramme > Porogramme epimiltina. Next base: position 15,052 of record FTLJ01000742.1, read on the forward strand.
AAGCAGCACAGAGTGTTCGTGCTGGCGCATGTAGCAAAAAAGAAGAAGCCGGAGGCGGCGTAAGGGAGTTAGTTGTGGATCGGATGGTAGTGCTGTAGGAGTGCTCGCGTTTAAGGCACTGCAAAATGAGTGTAAGATAGTGTTTGGTTCGCACCAGGGGATGGCATTCTGAAAGAGTAGTACTACGTTCATTCAGCCCGAGTGATATCGTGCTTACGAGGTGAAAGCGTCTGACGATTTATAACGCTTCTCTGAGTTGGAGTGGAGACGCTAAGCAGTCAGATGCTCCATCAGCTTGTCACTGTGGCGGTCCTCGATATTCTGGGAAGACTACGTAAGCCCTGTTCGCTATAGAACGACGAGCTCGACGGTTTAAGAGTCAAGACACGGTATGAAATGTGCGGAGCTCGTGATATTAGATAATGGACGACAATTTCCTGGAGCGGGACATTCGGCCATGTGCGCCGTGCGCGTGAGACCTGAAGTACCCCCTTTCGACGCACAATTTACTCACTCTTCGCGCGATCCTCTGTGCTCGCATAGTTGTAGCGAGCAAGAAGCATGTTTCTGTGCCTCTGTTGTAGTCCAACTCGGCACAGGGGCTGAGTAGTAGCAGTGAAGGATAGTTTCGCCTGCGACCGCCACTTTTAAGGGTGCATACTCCAGCCGGGAGTGACAGCTGCCCGGTGCCGCCACTCGTTTCCGGCCGCACAACATATCCACCCGTTATCTTTGGTTTCGCAGTGAGGCAGGTCGTGCGAATGGGGACCGAGACTAAGAAGGATTGTCATAGGCATCGACCGAAGAAAACGATAGTCAATGACACGTGACTAGAGGATCTGACGAAAAGGCAAAGTAGACGCCCTACCATCGGGCGAAGCAGTAATACACAACCCTCCCCCTACCCGGCTTGCTGTTCCCGCCTCCACAGGCCTTCAAAGCTTTACGCCTGACGTCTCTTCTAAACCGGGCCGTCCCCATAATATCCTGACCCTTGTGTCAATAGCTGTCTACATCTATCGCTCTCTTTCCTCTGCTCTACCTATATCAACCACAACCCAACCCCCTCGTCGCCAGACCCCCATGGCAAGAACAAGAGCTCCCCAAAGCCCTTACCGCCCCTCGCTCTTCCAAGTGCTAGGCTGTCAGGATAATGCGCGGTATCCAGACACCCTTTACAGCGGCTCTCGAGGTTTCACGCATCCAGCTCCTCTGCTACATGGGTGCGTCCTGTCTCTCACCCTTCTCACTCGCTCATGTTAACGCGCATGCCACAGAATACCTCTGAGGGTTCTCTCTACCATACACTTTCCCTTGAATGTAACAATCCATGTGCGTCCTACCCATCATTTTTCGGCTCTCCTCACGCCGACGTCCTCCCCTTCTCGTGCCTTATAGGTTCTCTCTGTAACGCCATCTCGTGCATTCCACCATGACCCTTACCCTCCAGGACGCGGGTCATGTGTCCCAGAAGATGTGGTGCTCTTGTAGACTCCCCATTGTGCCCAGTGAACCCTGCTGCTGCTCTTCTCTCAACACGCTCAACGATGCACACGGGCTGCTGTAGAGCTCACAGACAACATCTAGACCTCTCGCGCAGATGTGGATGCGTATGTCCTTTCCTTTCTCGTATTCTACCCTATCTGCGCTGTCACGACACATGTATGCTCAGGCTGTCCTAGCTCTCCCCGCCTCTCTTCAACGTCGCCTTGGAATCCTTCGCACTCTCAGAATAAGAGGCCTGTTCCCCCCTTCCTCGTCTTTTCCTCCAATGCACCCCTCTCCGAGTCGTGCGCCACTTCTCTGTCCTCATCATTCCGCATGCCCGATGTTGCATGGACGGAAGAGAAGGAAGCAGGCTGGGTGCGGTGGGCGCTGGTGAGCTTGCTGGCCACAGGAGGCATTGCGTTGGTGTACCGGCCTGTAGTAGGGTCGGCCAGGACGAAAGTCCATATTGGCTGAAGATTCTTGGCACTCAAGGTTCAAGTCGCTCGTCGGATGCAGCCCCTTTGTCCGCGGTGTACTCTAAACGCTCCTCTATCCGCGCAACTGTACACGCTCCGCACCGCCGGCTTCCCCTCGCACGCTTCCACTCCCACTCCACCCTATACACCGATTAGGGCGCAAGTAGCGCGCGTGAGCACACCAGAAACCCGTCAGAATGACCAATTTTTTCTTGTCGGGTCCCGACCCTGCGCTAATGAACACTTCTCCGCGCGGCGGCGCGACACACCTGGCCCATGAACGCCCGCGCTCCCTGCTTCAACGGCCTCGATCTCAAATTCGCCTTCAGTAGGACCCACTTCCCGAGGAGGTGCTCAATGACTACTCTCAGCAGCTCGTCATAGACGATACGGACGACCACCCCTGCATCCTCGCGTTTCCTCAGTGCTGTGCGAGCGACTACAGAGACAGCTACGTGACCATCCTTCCCATCCTCACTTCTTATCCTCTCTTTTGACTAGGCACGATTCCGCACGAATTATCCCACTGCGACCAAGAAACTTCTCCTTCCTACCCTTCTCACCATCGCCTGCGCGGGTGAGGTCCTCTTGTGACCTCATCTGCGCGGACTTGTTAGTAGATTACGGGCGCTTACATATACTGTCCATCGGCTCGAGTATCAGTGGGTGGCTCCATACCAGAGTTGTATAAGTACTTCTTGTTACGTGAACATGTACTATACGGCCAGTGCTCCTGCATTTACGCTTTTTTCACCCCAACGATAGCGTAGCGATGGGTAAAAACACCAGAGCCCATCTTAATTCCAGAGAGTAATAGTGCGTACTATGAATTATAGGTGTGCATAAACTACGAGTACACCGGGATGCCCACACGAGAGTTTTAATGCGGTCGCGCCTCCACAGTGCAGCTCATGAGCGTATCCCTATCCCAGTTAATGTCAGACGCAGGCCGCTCTGCAAACATGATTGTTGTAGTATGGTCCGCAGAAGCCCCGTGCCTTGATGTTCCGTCCGCACTACTGGCCGAAGGAAGCGTTACAGATATACAGTCAATAGGAGATTTGTTCATAGCCACGATAAGGATGATGAGGATGGGATAGATGGCCTGTCGTTCGTCCCGTAGAATGATTGCGTGTCAGTGTGGGGGATATGTAGTCACGAGACCGAAGGACGCACGATAAGTGGGACGAGATAGGTGTTGACCAAGATGGACTCGACGAGCGACGCTACGTAGCTCGCAGGCGGGTTAGTGGACTGAGACGGATATATCCCGAATGCTAAAGCGAGAGCGTTGCCTATGACGGCGACGACCTGTCAAATCAGGCGTTAATATTCGTGCATGTCTACGGACGATGTAAGACGCAGTGCCCACCCATAGGAGGCAGTATGCCGTCCCAGATTCCACCAGGAGTATCAAGATTGTTAGAACTTGGCTCCTTCCCTGTTTTCCGCCGATAGACTTGCTAACCAAACGCCAATGCTTCCTGGAATAAGGCGAGGATGAAGGAATGAGGTAAACAGAGCGCTAGAAGAGTTATCATACATACCACGTCTGATAAGCGATGATGGACGTCACGATGACATTGGTTAAGAGTGAAAACAATAGACACAAGAAGCCTTCAACGTCCAGCGGCGAAGCGCGCGATCCTACTGGTATCGCGTTATAAGGCGTTGAACCTGCATGATAAGTAGTGATAATTCCTATTACTGTCAAAATTCCGTTGATTAAGAACGTGAGGATGGACGACGACGGAATCCTAGACGTCAGCCCTCACCTAAAGTTGGAACGAGCAGGGATATGCAGGCCACTTTTACGGCTAAGCTATGAGGACATATGGCGAGGGCCCGCCACCACACTACGCAGTCGCTCAAGAACATCTACGATGCCGAGGTAGCATTAATAAGCTGCTCTTCAAACGGCGTTGACCATGAGGAAGAGACTGTCCGCACTCACGTTGATTACCACGGTGGCCGTCTTCGCTGTAGTCACAGCTAAATCCGCGTCGGCGAAGCCCTTCTCTATGTAATTTGTAGAGTAAATTTGGGCTACTATCGCCGCGGTGTATCCTCTAGATGTGACGACAGCGTATTGTAGCAGGGCGATGGTGAACCCGCATGTTGATACGTAGAGCAGTGTGACGGTCGCGAGCATGGCGCGCACGGAGGAACGATGGACACCTTTATGACTGGGGGCACTGCTGGTGAGAGTGTTTGCAAAGTAGCGTGACGGGCGCATAATACTGACGCGAGGATCCAAAGTGAGCAGAGGGCGAGCGCAGAAAGTATTCCTGGTCGAGATGTCCCAATTTAATCGTCAATTCGTGAAGAGATTGTCCTCGCACTTACCCAATAGCAGTACTAGGAATATATATTGTAAGAACAAGGAGAGACTCAAGTGTATCGGAGAGTCTTTGACGACGCTGAGAAGAGCCTGGAAAGCCTCTTCATTGATGGAAGGATGGGACATGGTTATCGACGTCAGCGTCAGGTTACGGAGTGGAAGGTCGGTGTGCACTAGCTTATAGGAGAACAAGCCTTCCGGCTTATAGTGCTTCGACACCTCAGCACGAGGCCGAGCAGTCAAATATGCCATCGATTTGTCCCCGAGGGGCTCCACGCCTCCGATGATTCCGGGAGGACTTTGGATCTGCACTAATATATAAGTTTTTGCATATTCGCTAATAGCTGTAATATAAGTATGGAAGTTCCATCCACTGTTTTTCCAAATACCGACCATTCTGCGTAGTGCGCACGGCTCTTGGTTGTAGCCGAGCATCGCATGGCATCAGCAAAATGTCGGCGTTACAAATGACCCTTATGACAACTTATTCTCACTATTTCTCCCTATTCCTGACTATTCCATGCTAAAAAGCAGGTAATAGGGCGAAATAGTGCGAAATAGTCAGGATTAGGCCTCAGAAGTGGCACTTGTAACACGGACATTTTGCTGATGTGGGGACCGAATGATTGCAAAGTAATTCTTCCGCCGCCGCCACCGGCAAGGGTGCGCACAGCGCGCAGTGACAGTAGCTCAGCGCCGCGGCTCGCTCCCGGCCAATGGCCACGCGCTGACATGTTCGTTACCTAGTTGGGAGCCTGTCCGAGTCATGTCGGACTCGGTGGCACCGGGAAGACGAAGGCGTGGGTTGATGATAGAATCAAACATGGTAAATCACTGCACAGATATACAGCACTTTACACGAAGACCAGCGAGCGAGGATTGACAAGTGGGAAAGCATCATAGCGGGACTGAGGTAGGGCCTAGGCCCGACGCTGAGTCACAAAATGATAATCGATAACACGTGACTTGATGGTTGGACGAAAAAGGCAATGGAGACGCCCCCGATGGCGTCGGCGTGCAATTCCCGCTCGCCCGCCTTGCTTTTCTCGCCTCTGCCCATCTTCTAAACTCGGACCGCTCGCAACCCTTTCCAGCCGTTATCTATATGACTATCTGCTCCGGTCGTGCTTCAGTCTCTGCTATACCTATGCTCTCCGAGCTCTTGACGCGGCCAGACCAGGTCGACTACGACGACTAGCGCGCCCATGGCAACGACAGCCCTCTAAGCACCAGTCACCACCTCGCTCTTCCAAGTGCCAGCCCAATACGCAGCACCTGGAACTCTTTGTCAACCTCCCTCACAACGCCTTGTGGCCACCAAGACCCTATGGATCTAGCTCTTTCACTGCGCAAACCTCCACGTCGGTGCGTTCTGTCTCTCGCTGTTCTTTCTCAAACCGCTGACATCTACCCGCGTGTCGTAGATGGCCCTTAGAGCGTTCATGCTCTGTCATTCAATGGCCTCGATCCCACTTGTCTCTGGCTTGTCCAAAAGTCCACGTGCGCAATACCTGTCCTTTCTCCTATCTCCTCGCGCCAACCCCATCCCCACAGGCCTTCGTCATGTACATCCAACCCATGATCGTCGTGCACCGAGGCGTTCCCCCCGCTTACTAGAAGACGTAGGACTCCCGAGGGCTTGTCATCACTCTCAGCGCACTCGCCTATCATCATAACTCGAATGTCCAACGACGCCCCTTAGCCCCCGCGTCGGCTCACAAGGTACCTTTGGTCCGTTCACACGGATATAGACGTGTACGTCCTCCCCCCTTCCTGCCTTCTGCTCTGTATGATTCTACGTGCTAACACGCACGTGCGTCTAGGCTCTCGAAGCTCTCGGCCTCTCTTGGAGTCGCATCGGTACCCCTCGCGTTCCCTGCAAATCCAGCCCCACTCCCCCCCCTCTCCGCCAACCGAAACCCCAACGAAACGCACATGAACAACAGATCCTTCGTGGCGACTCGGTTCTTGTCGCCCCACCCCTTCGCAGCCCGACATCAACGCGCCTGTTGTGGCTCCGCCTTCCCATCTTGCATATCTGGCATCGTACGGACGGAAGGGAGGAGGAAGGGGAGGATACGTCACGCACTAGAAGTTGGCCGATTCATTGCGGGCACTGTTGTGTGGGCGGACGTGCAGCAGGGTCTAGCAAAACGAAGGGCAGTGGTCCTTGAAGAACCTTGTCACCCCAGCTTCAAACCTGTCGCCGGCTCAACTTCTCTTCTCCCGACGTCCCCCAGACGCTCCCCAGACGCCCTCCTGCGCCCATCCCGTTCCGCTACCATCCCCTGCGGGCTTCTCCTCGGGCTCCATCATATACGCCGAGTCAAGTGCAAAGTGCGCGCGAGAACGCGCGCGTACAGAATCGCCAGATCTTCCACTTCGGGACCTCGCCACCGCGCACAACATTTCCTCCCTCCTCGAGCGGCTGCGTGTGCCCTGATTTCGCAACATCTACCTCGGATCTTCCTTCAGGGGAGCCCAGGCCCCGTCGCGGTACCCAACGGCTACTCTTCCTCCTGGAGTTCAACGCGCACGACATGGACAACTAAACCGTGCGCCGTCGCCTCGGGCGACCGCCGCGACCACGTGACCGACACGCGTCCCTTCGGAATTTCGCCTCGCACCCTCGCTTTCTCCTCGGCGCAGATCATCCACGACGACGAACATGCTTTCTACCCCTCCGCCTGCGTGGGTAAAGCCCTCTCGTAGCCTCAGCTGCGCGTTTGTCACCCGCGTTCGGGCGCTTATCCCACCGGTCTACCTCGCCACCCCCTCCTCTCCAGACTCCAGTCACTCGCGCGCGTCGCTTCAGAAGCATATAGACGAGTAACACGCAGTAGATCAACATTTACGATACAATACACGAGTTTTCACTAGTTGCTACCCTGCGCTCTCCTGCGATAATTCGGTCAGCCGAGCGGTGGATGCATATTGTTTGACTAGGACTCGCTGAGATTGCGTCATTGAGGTTTCTCCTTCAGGGAGTCCACCTCTGCTTGATGTAATAGCACGCCCGCCCCAGCAGAAAGTGTAATGTTGTTTGACTCCACGTCGGATGAGACAGGGGCGAATATGATGCTGCGACTGTTCCCCGAGGGGCCGGTGGATGTCGGGCGCGTTGTGAGATGCGAATGGCTGACCGAAGAAGACATGCCGTCGATAGGTGACACCTTCATCGCCACGATGAGGATGACGAGAACCGGGTATATGGCCTGCGTGCCGCTCAGCCGCGGAGCAAACGAATCTCGAGATGTGTGCCACGTACGATGAGGGGCACGAGGAACGTTTCGACGATGATTTCGTCGACGAACCACTCGAAGTTTGCTGCAGGGACCGTTGGCGTGTCGTCTAGCGACCCGTTGCTCTCCTTGTACGAGATGATGGTGCCGGCGAGGACGACCACCTGGGAGACGTGAAGTTAGCTTCTACATTCGCAGTCCAAGCAGATCACCAAACGTACCCAGAACAAGCTGTACGCCAAACCAGATTCTACCAAGAGGACCAGTGCGCTGAGTGCTTGGCTCTTATTCGATTTCCGTTCGGGGGACATGCGAACTAAGCGCCAATGCTCCCTGTGGTAGCATGAGCGCGAGATACACATCGTAGACGGTCTAAGGTTGCGCCTTACCACGTCTTGTGTGCGATGATGGAAGTTGCGAAAACATTCGATAGAAGGGAGAATATGACGCACAGGAGCCCAGTAGGGTCACCCGCCAAGGGTATAGTCAAGGGCCCCTGCTCTGCGACGGGATCTGCTGGACTTGCGCGATACGTCACGATGATGCCCAGAACTGTTAAACCAATCGCTGTCAGCATATCGCAAGCCGAACTTCCTGCGGAGTTGGAGTTACTTAGACTTGGGACCACGAGAAGTACCGCAGCACCTTTGACGAAGATGTTGTCGGGCCAGATAGCGATAGCCCTCCACCACACAACACAATCGCTCAAGAGCATCTATTCCACCAAAAGACGTCGTTAATCATAGGTATTCGGAGTTATTGGAACATCAACTCACGTTCACGACAAGAGTGAGAGCACTTGCGAAGATCTCCAGATCGTAATCTCGCGCTAGGCTTGGATATCCCGTGTATGTCGGGGAAAAGATCTGTGCTGCAATTGCTGCCGATGCGCCGACGGAGGTGACGATAAAGTCTATCAGCTGTGCTCCTACATAAACCCCTGTCGACATGTTCAGGGTTATGAGTGTCGCTAGCAAGAGGTTGACTGAAAGGCGACGGAATCCTCTGCGGCGTCTAGATTGTTCATTACTGAGCCGTTCGACGGCAGAGGGCAGCATACGGAACTCACATGAGGAGGCACATCGCGAACAGTGACAGGCCGAACAGAAGTCCTGTTAGGGTGTGTCATGTAGCGTTCTCTCAAAGCGACGCGCGGGGATTAAGACGTACCCACCAAGAACATGAGAAATACGAACTCCAAGAATATTTGTAGACTTGTTTGTATCGGAGCAACTTGCAGAGTGACCAACATTACCTCGAAGGCGTCTTGGTTGATAGGGGGCAGAGTAGAATTGGCTTGCTGTGACATAGCGGGCTTCGGGGGTGGCTAGATCCTGGCCAGGAGGGAGCGAACAGAATCTGCAAGGGCGCCACTCCGAGACGGATTATAGTCTGGTCATGTCGGACTTTGAGAGGCGCCTAGAAGAAACGTGGGGCGCAAAAATGGATCTCCCTTTTATTCGCGGCGGTATTCTGGGACGGGCTTCTATGCCGGGTGAGACAGTGACCTTCAATTTGGAGCGTACCTGCCTACCTGTGCGTCAGGGCTGCTGACGGTGTATCTAGTGATTGTTTTGAGACCCCGGAGTCGTTACCGCGACCGGACTCGGAGTGCCCGACCAATTACCACTCAACCCGTCGGTGCCGACGCCGAGGCTGTGTAGAGGGCTGCACACCTGACATTGGAAAGACGTGCCCATGTCGCAGCAACGCCGGTCGCGGCCTTCCGTTGGGCGCAAGGCATAAAATCGAAAGATATTCCCGTTGGCGCATGCCTGAGAGTTCAACATTCGCACTCCACTGTTCCACATGCATTGACGCATAGATACTCCAAGCCGGATGATGGTGGAGCCCCGGTTCTTGTGGGCAATGCTTCGAGGGTGAGGTGCGACACGCTAGAAGAAAGCTTTCATATGGCGAAGAACGGGCATGAAGACGGTGTGAGATGGTGGAAAGATAGCAATCTTGTTTAGTCCCCGCCGCCCTCACAGTCGTTTGTCGAGTGTGTATCCCGGCGCCCCTGGAGCCTGACTCGCTCGAAGTCATAGTAATAGCGTCCCCGAGCGAGTTTCCACATGCTTTCGTGGACACCTGCAGTGGCGAGACAGTGATTCAGTCTTGATAAGCCGGAAGCAGAACGGAGGAAAGGAAAACACACCTTAGGCGCTTACGAAGGCATACTGCCCTGTTTGGACTCTAGGAGAACCTATGCGACTGACAAAAGATGAACTTCCACCTGTGATAAAGATCTTACTGCGCTACTCCTGACCTGATTCAAGGGCTCGTACAACATGACGTCAGCGTCCGGGTGTTTGTTACGATGATGTACGTGTATTGAGGGGGTGCAACTGGTCCGACAAACACGTTGTGCTGGTCAGGTACCTAGAGCAGTACTTCATGGCCCCACACAGCAAGGGTGTAAGAGTACCGACATTAACGCTACATGCGTGCCGATGGTGGAGCGGTGAGGTGTGCAGAAACGAACGCGTGAAAAGGAGGAGGAAGGACAGATTTGGAGGCGCACCTGTGGCACGTGCGGCAAAATCCGGAACTCCGACCGTATCACGCCCCAGAGGCGGTAGTGACGCAAGCGGTAAAACCCGGATCTCCGCTTTAGGTTTTAATCTCCGCTTCGACGGCGCCACAGAGGTGTCTGACGTGAGTCAACGCGCGTCGCGTCGGTGGTCGCACTCAAAGTACTTACCCACGGGAGAGTCAATTGGGGATACGACAGCTTTACCTCTTCCATAACGTGAATTATACTGATAAGTCTATAGAACATGCCTCAGAGCTCAGAGTCATTGATCTACCAGCCACGGTTGTCTTTGCTCCACATCCGTCGTCACATCTCTTGCGCCAACTTCTTAGTTCTAGGTAATATCTCTCAGTACGTCTTATCTCAACCTGATAACTCGTTATGCTGAGAGCGCTACCTATTTTTCTCTTCATAGATCTCCTAGACATGCCCTGCCTCTTCGGGGGGGGGGGGGTATGGCACGGAACAGGCCCAACGACTTCCTCTGCATCCTTGAAGAAAGGGGATGCCCCTTAACTTTTACCCCTGGATGTGAGTCCATACACAATAAGGAGTCGCCCCCTCGCTTCACGTCCCTTTGCAGAACGTCGAGGTCCAACATCATCAGTGTTTTAGCCACAGTCGTCAACAGCTCGGGCTTCCTCCCACAGCACATGCCTGATTCTGTATGACGAGAACCTGCACCTAAGTAGGTTAATCTCTCCCAACATACCTCGTTCCCTACCCTAATCGTGTGTGTCTATTTCGTTCACCCCTTCCCTCACGTCACGTGATTCTGACAATCTGCCCTCAGAACTCGACGCAGGCAACCTCATACACTACATTACGAGCTTCCTTCTTGGTGTGCACGTCGATATCAAGAAGAGAAACTCGCTGTATTCTTCCATTCACCCTCTAATGTAACCCTGATACGAACTCAAATCTCGCGGCCGAGCTCCTCCCCCGTTATAGGATCTGGCGAATGCGATAGTCGAACTGTTGTGTGCATCCGCTACAGGACTCAACGACACAGTGTGACTCCCAGCTCACTAGGGCACGCAGGAATCGTATTTGCAAACACATTCTGCAGGATGGCGCGAGTTTTGGGAACATTACAAGGGCGCTGTCGTCGAGGCCGCTCTCCGCGCGAACGCTTTCCTTTCATCTGACATGACAGTCCATGCACTTGTGTGTGAGTGCTTACCTTTCTCGTGCCATCTCATAATCTTAGCTCACTGCGAGCGCAGCTACCGAGCTCAAACAAAAATACATGTCAAAGGTGGCGTAGGGCTGTGTAAAGCCGCCAGCGCCGTTAGCTCAGCTGATGCCCTCTCACACCAGGGCACATCCCTAGCTAGCGTGTTGATAAATACTTCACAGAGGCGGTACATTGCGTCCTCACCGTCACTTCTGCTTCCCCAGCACGCCGAGGCTTAGCATACAAGCCGGAGAAGAGTAGTGGGGCATCTAGGATTGTAAAATGTCCGAGGAAGGCTTCTCTCCGCCCCGATTACGGCGATGGCGGGTTCGCGTCGCACGCAAGCGCCCAGTACCCCACAGCCCCGGCGCTGCCGGTGGCTGTCCGGCTTCCTCAGAATGAGTCACAATGAACCGCCCGATGCCTGTGCGCGTAGCGTAAAGGGTACGACTTCTACACTGCGGCGCACGCTAGGTTCCGCTCTCCTCGTGGACACCCTGTTTCCGGCGGCCCCCACCGACCGACAATATGGGCTTTACATGCCATTGTGGGTTCTCTTTTTGACGTGATATCAATCTGCCGTGCTATGTCAGGAAGGACTTGGAACCACCCCATCTCGAGGTATTCACGACGCTCCATAGTGGGGATTCACAATGCTGAACTCGCGAACAGGTCATCGTTGAAGATGCTATCGCATGTAGATCAAGGGAGAGCGCCAGAACGAAGGCTGTACACAACGTAATGATGTACTTTCTGCCCGCTTCGCACTGTCTCCCAAGCGACAGCTCAGCGGTTGATGAGCCTTGGAGCCTGTAGGATCCGATATAACGCTGGCACAAATACTCAAAGATGGGTCATAAACTCATTACATACAAGAAAGTCGTAGCCTACGGGTATCCCTGGAAGTGTTCTCACAGCCATCATGTGAGTTGCACTTTGCCGATTTCCCCCACGGAGAGCGCTTACTTCATCCTACAAGGCGTCAATGGCTGCGTATAAGTAAACTACGCTGTTCTCAAAATAGATCTTCTCCCTCGCCCGTGCCCTCCGCCCCCATCAACACAATCGCTACTGCACCGGCTCCCTCCGTCCCTGCTATTGACTCTCGGAATGTCAACTGGGCAGATATGTATGTCGCAAGATGACATTGACCTCATGTGGAGCCTCGCAGATACAGTAGACATCAATAGATATGTTTCAAACGGCCGAGCTTCCATCATAACGATTCTGCTCGCATCCGTCATGGAAGGTAAGAACTCGGGTGCGACTATAACTCTCTACGTCACTCATTGTACACTCCCCGCAGGCATATTTCTCATGCTGTTTACCATCTCAGTGTTCATCATCGTGTGCGCATCACTAGTGGCTCCGTACTCTTTGTCACTAACGCGCACTTCTGCTACAGCAAGACCCAGAAAAAGCGAACATTTCACTACTTCCTCCTGGCCGCACTGTTCCTCATGTTCGCGAGCATGGTCTTCTTCTGGACAGGTATCATCATTACCGCGCTCGACAACCAAGATGGGGCAAGTGAGACGCTAGGGATGCTCCAGAGATACGTAGACTGCGTGCCTAGCAACGCCACATCAGCGCTCGCATGCGCGAACTCGCCGACGACCATAGGTCCCCAACGGGGTCCCAGCAACCCAGCGCCTGCCTACTTCACGACGGTAGCGCTAGTTTCAGTCGTGAGCACCTTCGTTCGTACATCAGCTCACTGCCCTCATGTAGCGATAGATGGCGATTGGAGACACAGTCGTGTGGTGGCGCGCGACTGCGCTCTATCCCCAAAACCGGATTGTGAAGGGTGTCGGCGTCCTATTGGTCCTCGCGACACTCGGTGAGACCGGCCGTATACCCCTTTGCATGCGCATCACGTGCTCATCTATGAAATTAGCTGCAGGCGTCGTGAACATCCAACAATCGGTCTCGGGGCCTTCTCGCATAACTTCGTTCCAAATGGAGAACAATTTCGAGGTGTACAACCTCGGTTTGAGCGGTGGATGGGATGTTCCCCTCACAGGTGGCCAAATATTCGAAAACTCCGCATCTGGACTCGCGGCGGCGGCTCTCTCTTTCTCGACGAATGTGATCGCCACAGGATTGGTCATCTACAAGGCGTGGTGCGTACCCGCGTAGAATTTGAATATGCTTCAGAGCTCATAGACTGGCTACTATCGTATAGGAGGTACAGGCTTGACGTGCTCCGGTATTTGGAGAACCAAGAGACCACGCAATTCGTCTCAGGCTCCGTTCTTTCCATCTTGGCCGAATCCGGGGTCGTGTATTGCATAATATGGGTATGCATCGAACACTTTCCATCGGAAGAGTATGGTGCTCACTTATCTTGCCATATTTTCTCCGTAAAATTAGACCGGAGTGATCGCTTTCCTAGGTCTCCAGAACAGCAAAGTCGACCTCAGTGAGGTTGAGCCTGTAGGGGAGTATCTCGTGGTCCTATCTATCGCCTATCAAGCGTGCCTGATACCTATCATTGTGCGTGGTTCGCGCATAACGTCTCCTTACCTTTTCATATATCACTATTACCCGATACACTCATAGGCTATCTATCCGACCATCATCATCTTGCTCGTAGCCGCCAGGAAATCCACCCTCGAAGACTTGACTTCTGCTCCCAACCTCACATCCCTGGAGTACACTCCAGAGCGATCTTGGAAGCTGAGGGATTGCAGCAGCAGGGACGTTCTCAGACGCTCTCATTCCGCTGAGTCAACGCAAACTTACGCCCCGTCATGCTCACGATCACGCTCACGATCTCCTCCAATGCCTCCTCCCAAGGATTCATAACGAACCTCTTTACTTATTGAACATTATTAGTGCTGTACGTCACTGAGACAAGACATTACGCGCACATGAGATGTAACGGGATATTATTTACGTATACCTCTTCTGCGACGCTGCAGACCACCTGTTGTATAGCACCAGCAGTAGTGCACTTGCTGTGCCAATCACTCAGCTACATATTAGAAGTCTTCTTAACCGTATGCAGGAAGCATGCTGCTTGAATCTAACGGCGAGGACGCAGCATCAAGGTGCTAATCACTACCTGAACACAGCATGTATCATTTCTGACCGCCACCCTTTTATACCATACGCGAATCCGGAACAAAGGGCTCCACTGGGCTGCCATATTATGGCATCTGCAGCGGGCGGTTCGTGGTATTATATTTGATTAAGCCGACTGATGTGGGCTTACCTCCGTAGTGTTCGGCTTAGTATTTGAATAATATGACCCTACGATCAGGGAACACGGAACGCTCAATGATCGATAGGGCTTATTCCTGTGCTGTGTCATATCTGCGGCGCGAGTCCTGCACGCGTGTTTGACTATGATCAATTTGTCGGAGGGGGTCACCTTGTGAATATTAATTCCTACAGGATGTTCTCTTTTGTGTAGTCAAGGTTTGGCCGAAGGTGCACGAATACAGGTTATATATCCAGCCTCCATGGAGACTTTGGCCAGTATGTCCCACACCAGTATGGGGGTGAAGTTTTCGTATGTGTTTCACCGCACGTCGATAGCAACGTCGATTAACGTGGGTAACTATCATTAGGCAGCGAGATAGGTAGCGTTGCGTGGCCATGGAGGCTGTGTTTTGATGCACTATATCTAGTCAGCCTTGTCTCACGGTTTGTAGTACATTCCGTCACATCGGGCAACGTGCCCTCGCTGATCGCATTCCAGAGGGAATACTGAGCTCATGTCGGGTGAGTGAGATACACAACGTGCCTGTCGGCCACGATTTTACCGGATCATGACATCATAGGTGTGTGCTCGGCAGTGCCAAGGTACACTACCTACCCCCTAGCCCCTAGTGAATGTCTACAACAACCATGCAGTGCGCGAATTATGCCCACTCCCCTATTATTTACTTCAGAAGAATATACCTTGGGAGAAGAAAATAAACATTGTAGTTCGTATAAGAGTCTACAAGATCACTCCCATGCTTTGTACGTCTCTCCCCTTTTGCTACGTCTATACCGTACTCCACCGAAATGCCCACGAACGGTCCTAGGGACTTCTCATTTTCTTCTCCTCTTCCCAAGATGGGTATGGGATCTCAAGTCTGCTTGTCGTATGACGATGTCTTTGTCGCTTGGCAGGGTGCCGAGAGTCTCGCTTTAGATGTGGAACGCTATCTCTATAACGGGACGGCAGCGATGGTTACTGTTCTCCTGGCTTCGCTCATGCAAGGTAAGGATACAGACTTTGTTCGGTCTCATCTTCCATTTTACTCACGGATATTCTCTCTTTTGTTCCCAGGGAGTTTCCTCGTGCTGTGCATTATTTCGATGATTATCCTCTTGTACGTCTTACTAACCTAGTCTCATTGAAATTAGCTACTATACGTCGTTCATCTAATTTTTGCCACAGAAAGACCCACCATAAACATATATTCCACTACTTACTCCTAGTTGCCCTTCTCATTATGTTCGCAAGCACAAGTATTTTCTGGGTTGGCATCATTATTACCGCACTCAGCAATCAAGACGAAGCGAGCCATGCACTAGATAATCTGGGGGCGTATGTCATTTGCGCCCCTACCACCGCTGAATCTTCAAACAACTGTACAAACTCGCCAGACGTCTTGGGGGGACCATCCAGCTTCAATAATCCGGCTCCAGCCTATTTTACCACTGCGGCATTGGTGTGTGCGGTATGTATCTTTTCAGCAATTCTTGATCGAAGTAATGCTCAATGGGAGGGAAGATGGTCGTTGGAGACGCTATTGTCTGGTGGCGCGCAGCGGCACTCTACCCATACAACAAATGTGTAAGATATACTGGGATCATACTAGTCCTGTCAACACTCGGTGTGTTCACCTCCTTATAGATTACCTGGGTCGGTGGCCTAACTGGATGGCCCATCATAGCTTCAGGCATCATCGATATCCAGCAGTTCATCAACGGACCATCCGCGGAAGGAGGCTTCGAAGGGACTGACAATTTCGAATTGTACAACCTCGGATGGAATAGTAACTGGAATCTACCGGATACTCTAGGCCATATATTTGAGAACTCGAAACCGGGACTGGCCGCTTCTATCCTTTCACTCGTTACAAACTCGATCGCAACCGGGCTGGTCGCATATAAAGCATGGTGAGGTTTATCCATGATATAGCTGCACTCACTCAAGCTAATGAGAGGCTTAATATTATGAAGGAGGTACAGGAAGGATGTCCTTCTCTATGTGGATAGTAAACACGCCAAACGATTCACGTCTGGGAAAATCATCTCTATCCTCGCTGAGTCCGGAGTTGTGTACTGCGTGGTATGGGTAAGTACACTATTTTACGCGTATGCGGAATACACCACAGTGTAGATGCTTATCATTGCTTTCAGGTTTCTGTCATTGCATTTTTAGTGCTTCAGAACGAGATTGTCGATATCTCTAGTATGGTTCTTCCCGTGCGGGGGTATTTCGTCGTGCTCTCAATAGTGTACCAGTCATGCCTCATCCCTACCATTGTACGTGGAATTCTAGCCAATCAGTCCATGGATTGTCCCAGTCCACTATGCTGATACTCCATTTCATCTATAGGCAATATATCCTACAGTAATAATCCTCCTTGTTGCCGCGAAGAAGTCATCCCTGGAACATTTTACTTCGATCGACATGACCTCTCTTGTATACACTCAGAGCCATTCAGGGACTCAAGGTGGATATGCCCGTCGAGTTGCAGAAGATGAATCCGGTTTCTGGGATTCCACGTCAACGCATACTCGGCATGCTTCACTACCACAGCAGTCACACGACCATCCTACGTCTCCACCAAAGGCACAAGAGGCACCCAGATATGCCTGTTACACGGTGTAGCATACGTCATACTGGACACAGCCATTCATATTCTATATACGAATTCACAACTTCGACCCCATGATTCTGCATTCGCGATTACACGACTTACTACAGTGTGGCGACAACCACTGGTATCTAGTGCATTAAAAGCAGGACTCATTTGTTACCTCAGCATCATCCTTGACCATGCAGGTCACCTCACGAAGGAATGATAGTCACCTCACTATCTCCATAATCCTTCAGTGATACCCGGCCTGCTTCGGTGCGGGTGGTGTGGTGCACTATGATGGCAGATCTGTACATTTAATCTTTTTCGCACTCATATTCTATTAGCCGAGCTTATACACACTTGTTATCAAGTTGTAACACCTATTTGTAAAGTTGCACGTATATACACTCTAGTCTCACACGCACATATATATAGTGTCTAGTCTTGCGCACATATACTTAGTGTCTGGTCTCGCGCGCACATATATATATTATCCAGCCTCGCACACACACACA